>VZRW01008073.1:28696-69287 GCA_013398125.1 Aegotheles bennettii | reverse complement strand
GGGAGGAGCGCGGCGGGCAGGGACGGTGTGCGGGCAGGGTCGGTGTGCGGGCAGGGTCGGTGTGCGGGGCGTGTGCACAGACACCGCCGGGAGGAGGGTGCCCGGTGTAAAGCCCGTGGCGGATGCTCCCCACAGCTGTGCCCACCGGGGCGTGGCAGCGCCGAGGGGGTTTCTTGGTGCGGCCCGGTGCACATCAGTGGCGGTGGGCACGGAGCGTGACAGCGGGGTGACCGCCCAGGGGAGCGCAGCAGCAGCACGGAGCTGTGCCCGCACACGGCGGACGGTCCGGGGAAGGGGTCGGTGGTGTGCCCAGCAGTCACAACGCAGCGGTCTGGCCCGACACAGCACAGGCTGCTGCACATCGTGTGTATCGGCGTTACCACATCGGTCACACCATCCAGCCAGGCTTCACAAAAAATATTGTCATGGGTTAAGTCACATCTCCTGAGAACAGAGGATATAACCCCAAGATCACTGTGAAAAGCTTCGCAGATCCCTGTACAATCAGCTCGGTACAAAGCTATGTAACTGCTTTCCCTCTGACCCCTTCCATGGCCATCCTTGCTGCATTAGCCAAGTGCCTCAGGGTTGCTACAATATTGTATCTTCACAGCACACCAGAGATGTTATTCTTGTCACTTTATAACTGGAGACCTGAAATACAGAGGAGCTCAAAGAGTCTATGACCAAGTATGAACTGAGCTTAGCTCCTGTGCTTTAATCTCGTGGAAAGTTTTGCACTCCTGTGTACCACAGATTTTTGGAGTGTACCAAATGCCATGTGCTGTGTTCTGCACCTCAGTAGATACTCAATCCATCCAAATCCACACACAATTAGAGGCCTTCGTTCCCCGTATAAATGAGCATACAGAAGAGAGCTCCTAACTTAGAATCTCTGAGTTTTATCTCTGGAAAATCCTACCATATGTGTCGTGGTTGGGTAGCAGAAATGTTGGGCAACCTGATCCTGAATTTTGGGTAGTTAAACTTCTCATGTTGTAGCTAAACAGAGGCACTGCAGTCTGTAGGCTTGAATTTTAATTTAGTATTTCATTGGCGGAACATTTAATGCACAGTTCCTGCAATACTGCCAAAGATTATGATTATTAACTCAGTTATTTTTTTTAAACAAAATACTTTAGAGAAAGTAATTTTTCAAGTCAGAGCTATTACTTAAGATATTCATATAAAATTCCCCAATGATTGTTTACCATGGAAAGAAACTCCATGACCACAATCTGAAAATCCTCATTCTTAGGCTCAGCTCCACTACTTCTGATGACCAGAGTTTTCAGAAGACATTGGAATGAACAAGGCGAGCTCATTTAGGAAGCTCAGACCCTGCTCACAGGAGATACGGATGACACCCCTGCATTTCTCCTCGTAATTAGTCAGAACAGTGAAACAAAATGCTTTAATAACAGTGTCATCACATCAGCCACTGCAACACATTACTTATATATGTTCTACAATATAGGTAATAAATTATTTTTTTTCTGCCTTCCACAGAATTCATTGGAAGAGAATTATGCCCGGAAAAGAAGCCTTCTTACACAGGTATAGAGAAGCCTCTCCATACCTTTCTATACATTAAAACTCAAATAACAACAGTGCTCATCAGGAAGTTTCTGAAATGGCACAACAGGCTCCAAGTATTTTATGTACCCAGGAGAATTTTGCAAAATTCCAAAACGTTCTTCGCTGCTGCTCAAAGAGTTACTGCAATGTGATAGCATAGAAAGTCCTCTTACAGATTATAAACTAGCTAATAGATAGGAAACAAAACACAGGAATGAATGGCCACTTTTCAAATAGAGGGAAACCACTACTCTGAGTTGGGATCTGTCTTGCTTAGTGTCTTCTTAAATCAGTATCCCTTCATTTGCTTTAAAAGTAGAATCAAGTGCAAAAAATAGCAGAATGATCTCACAGTAGTGACAAAATCACTGATAAAATGGCAACAGAAATTTAATGTTGCTGAAAAACAAAGCAAAGCACGAGGAGAAAATAGTTTTTACTATGCATGCATAGTGATGATCTATAAATTAGCTATAAATAGCCTCTCAAGAAAGAGATCATGTTAAGTACTCCTCTGAAGACTCCATCTCAGTGTTCAAGGGTAATCGAGCAAACAGCTGTGATGCGCTCATTAGAAAAACAGAAATATCAGCACGCTGCTATATAAATCTATAGTACAGCCAGTGTCTGTATACTCTGCATTTGTAATATTCCTTCAAAAAGGACAGAGTAGAAATAGGAAAGGTATAAACCCCAGGTTCTCTGTGAGGAGAGAGCTAACTGAACAGGGTTTTCAGTTGGAAAATAGATAACCAGTGTACAAAATGTTATCCAGGTTAATAGGAACGATTCTTCACTGTTTCTCATGAAACAAGAACTGTGGGGCAGCTGGTTTAAAACAAGCAGAAGAAAACACTTTTGCACATAAAGTATTTATAAAACTCGTTGTTACAAGATGGTTTTGGATGCCAAACTTCTAGAAAGATTTAAAAAGCAATTGTTTTTAAAGAACCTTTAAACCAGACTCACTGAAGTGTTTTGGATGTATTCACAGTTCAGCAAGGTCCTAAACTTCTGACTCCTTGAAGACTGTTTACTTTATTGATTAAATAATCCTTGCCCTGTTCTTGAGTCTTCCTCTAAGCACCTACGGTGGAAGAAGTAAAGTACTGAACTAGACAGACCTCTGGTTTGATCTGTAGTGCAGCTGTTCGTACATTAAGGATTCCTTCCCCTTGGTAAACCAAAGGTCCTTTTGAGACAAACATTGGCACTCTATGCAGCTTTTAGGTTGTATTTAAGCACAAGAATATGCTATAGCCAACCTTCTCATCCCATTTGTTGCAATCTAACAGAGCTGGACAACGTTTCATGGCAATCTTGGTATCATTGAGCCCTCGTCCTCATTTGTTTTAAGTTATTAATGTTCTCCAAAATGACTGAAGCTGTATTTATTTATTTTTTCGGTAGCTAATGGTCCGTCCCAGTAGAGCCAGACTCCACGGTAACACACACTGACTTGGTCTGATGCAATCCTGCGTGATGTATGCTTTGTTACAAGTATTCTTAATTAGCTATTTATTAACACCAACCTGCTTAATGAAGGGTCTTATTGTTTCCACGGTAACACAGCTGCTATGTTACAGTCCTCCCTTAGAATGTTAGTTTCACTCCCTGGCCAAGTCAAAATTTTGCCTCTTTCGTTAAGTACCCAAAAGAACCTAAATAACATTATTTACCTCACCTTTTAGAAAGCAAAACATCTAGCAAGACAACAAATTCAACACTGTTTGCCCTTACCAGGAAACAGAGAAGTTTCTCCATTCTTTGCTAAACTACGCAGTTTTAGCTTCTAAAACAAGGTCAGCCCATAATCCATTTGCCAATTTCTGTTTCCTGGTCACCTTGGTTTGGGTTTCTATACCTTTTTAATGCTCCCCTAGCAAACAGTTTTCTATAACTACTTTCCAGGTTCTTTTTCTACCTTCTTCCCCCATCAGATTTCCACACAACTTCTTACCAGTATACTCATATGGAGGAATTTAGCTACATGGGCATACAGAAACTACTTCTGCCTGGTACACATTCAAGCATTGGACCTATTCCATGGAAACACCCCAAGGCTTGCTCAGTTTTACTGTCTCCTCCTTGCCCTACAGAGTCCTCCTGAGACACTGCTTTGTTTCCCATGAGCTTTGGAAACTAAAGCAAATGTCAGTAAACTGCAGGCAATACTGGGGGAAAAAAAACAAACAACACCGTGCACCTCTATCACCACTATGTATAGACCTCAGCACTGGAATGACTCAGACACGATCATTAAAGTTAATTTCATGCCACAGTCACACCTGCACCAAGCCTGCCCTCAGTAATGCTTCCCTAACTGTCTGCAGCAACTGCCAGACAGTGAATGCAGCAGGTGGAACAGTACACAGCAGCAGCGCGTCCTCCAGTCCTTCCTCTGATCCAGTTCCATAGATTCCTGGACTTGAGGGTCTAAAAGAAGCTGTGATCCCTCTTATCTGACCTTTTTCATAACACAGTACAAGAATTGTAATACAATTACTATGTTCTATCTTATCTAATGGTGTCACTTAGATTTAACCAGCATGTCATGCGTGAGTAAAACACTTCTGAGCTGAGGATTTCAAGAACATAGAGAAGCTACCATTAACTTCACAGTCTGCCAACTTTAGAATTAGCTTTGCTGAATCAGAGTGCATCTTATCCTTCCTCCCTTGTGCCTATAAGCCTGCAATGTATGCTAAACCTTCTTTGCCACACTTCATCCTGTTGTCAGCAATTTCTTATCCAAGTTTCTCGTTCACCAGCGTAACCATCCCCCTAAACCTTACTTAGCTGAGAGCTGGTGACAGGAAAACAGTCAAAAGAGACACGGCATATGGAAAAGTACGCAAACTGCCTTGGCTGCCAGAAACAATTGAGCCCAGGAAAGAGACTTGCATGAAGGTTAATTTACTCTGCCATGAGGCATTGCAAATTCATTCGGACTGAGGTTTGTGCTGCCACAGGTAGACTCTCATAGCTTGTTTACTCAGCTACAGTGCGCTGCTCTGTAATTTGCAGGTTAGACCAGTTGAAACAAAACTTGATCAAAATGTCTGAGCCTCTGCAATACAAACTCTGGGGTGGTTAGCTGGAGAGAATATCAGTTTATATTAAGAGTATCATATATAATTGCATTGGATGTCATTAAATGTGCATGAGGAAATGATGTTTACGACAACCATGACGGAAGGTATTTTCTGCATAGCTAGAATCAACCATTTGAACTGCAACGGGAAACAAATAGGAAGACAGTGCATGAATAAACTAAGTGAGCAGAAGAAACTGAGTATGAATATCGCTGACACTGTATATTGTGTATTTTAGCTAGTGGGAACAGCCTTATTCTGTGTCAGCTAATATTTGAACAGTTGTTATAGGCAGTCACAAATAGTTCTTTAAAATAGATTAATTCATACACTGAGGCCAGAAGAAAACACTGAGATTATCTAGCATAACCTGCTGGATAACAGAGACCCTTTTTGGTGTGATGTCAAACTATAGCTAAATGTCAATATATCAAATCTTAACAGCGTGCAGGCATTTTTACCCACTGTTTTTCTAGCTCTATAGTTACATATTTAGAGTTTTGAAAGGGACACTAACCCACTAAAGGATCAAATTCAGATTCAAGACCAGGCTGAGTTTACTCAGTACCACTTTTCTATCTCAAACCAGTGCTCAAGGTCTCTATTATCCCCACTTTTTGGAAAGATGAGTGATTCCAGTGGAATCTGTCAGATTTTAACATTTATTATTCACAGGGGATGAGGCTGAATATCACCGTGAAAACACCCAGAAAGTGTCCATCCACTTTCTAAATGGAATATCTATGCACCTGTAATCTTATGCCTAACTTGCAAAACTGTTTTTACAGCCTGGAAGTATTGCTATAGAGCACTTCTACTGCAGAGTGTATATTTATTGATAATACAATGCTAGCTTATGCCACGTGGTCTCTGACCTATACTCCACCAACAGCAATTTGTATAGCTGTTTGATAACAGCATGCAGTATCTTATAACTTAAGAACCAGTCTCATTCAAATTTGACCAGTCTCTAACTCCCTTATTCACCTACAACAGAGCTGTATTTTACTCACATTATCTTGAAGAATACTGTTTAGGTAGTGTTAGAATCCACCACACAATGGAATGACAGGGGTTTTTTTAAAAAAAGAAAGGAAATAACTATGCTCTAGAAATTAAAATCGAAACACAAATATTCAAGATTTTTTAGCACTGAGGGAAAAAAAATCAGTTAATAAAATGTTCTAACAGCTATTCATGCAGAAAGTACTTCAGATTACTAATTTCAGACCCCATTCTGCAAGCAGTTTCATCTACAGAAACATAATTGAAACAAATACAGGTTTCTAATGCAACGCGACTGAATCCTTTTTTCCTTACAAATATGCATAAATAATACTGGTAGGTATTCCAGTATGTGTGATTGAAATATATAGACATGACAAAACACAGTATGTTGGAAACAATTCTGAAACTGCGGAACCTCGTATTAAAACAAGCATGATGTTCACTCTCTTTTTCATGGCAACATTGTAGAAGCTGGGCAGGTTATAGAGATTTCCTAGTTTTTTATGAGTAATGTTAACACAAAATGCACGAACCTTAGAACAAATCATGATACCTATATTTTAACTGCTTTTTACTATCAAAATAAATCTCTTGTAAATTCAATAAACTACTGAAATATATTTCGCCAATCAATTCTAAATTTTAGCTCTCACCAATAAAACTGGTCAATAAGCATGTAAAAGGCAGTAAAAAGCAGTAAAAGTTGGGTTTTTCTACAGTTTGGGTGTTTATAGTCTTGGGGGTTATACTTTGATTAACTAGAATGTGTGATGTGTACAATTATCCTGAGCTAGGGATAACATTTTGTTTGCCCAGCATTCACCACCGAGTGATTTTAATTTGGCTGATAACACAAATTGTAATATCTTCTAAAAACACATGAACCAAAAATTTCTTACACATTACAATAAATAAGATTAGTTTTAAAGAAAGAACATAAAAGGAGTGTGCTGCATATTGCCTAAATAGTGCAAATGCTGCTCTAATTCTTTTGTGATCTGCAGGTTTAATGCTGATATAACAGATAGGCAGCATAATGTTCAGCAGGAGCCCACAGCACAGAATTGACTGATGTCTTCACTGAGTCTGAAGAACAGTAGAAACTGAGGTTTAGAAAAGCCTGACAAGGTCATTTATCTAATCCTCTTCTGGCTGCTGGACAGGAAAAGACAGCCATATTTTTTTCTCCCTCTTCTCCAGTGAATTTGCTTGTAATGCTTGCTCTCTCATATCACACTCAGCCTTGACAGGAGCATCCAGTGGAGATAACCTCAAATATGCAAAGAGCTGAATTATGATTCTGCCTCTCTGGTTTCTAAAACTCGACTGTCAGCTTTGATCTTTGACTTTTGAGAGCCTATTCTGCAAAACTGAGTGTGCATTCATACATGGCTTGACATGAGAGTATTTGCCTGAATTTCAAAGGTAGAAACAAATATTATTTTTTTATAATAAGCAAACTGCATGTTCAGGAAGCTTCCATTTTCCAGTTTAACTTATCCTGACCTTGGTCTTTTCCACAGAGGATGCCTGGAATAGGTTTAGCTGCAGTTTCACAAATCCAGATATTCTAAACTGAGCTCTGCCAGCTTCAATCAATCATAAACTTCCCCTTACTATGGTGATACTGTGTTACAGCCCAAAAATAGGACTATGCTTTAAGAAAATGAGATAGCATTAAAATTATGAAAGTTTATAAAACCGATTCCAGACACTAACAACCTGAATGGCAGTAGGAGGAAGAAACCAGGGATCTGCACACAGAGACAATTTTCTTCCTCCTTTATAAGATACACAGAAGACCTGAGCAATTTGTTTTGATTTTTCTGACATCCTGTTTGTGTGAAATGAAGAATGAACGTCTAATCTTACTGTTCTATTGGGGAAAAATAGGGACCGATACTGAGCGACCTTGAAATCCTGATCAGGAGGGGTCGACCCCTAACTGACAAGACAGGCCTTGAATCCCTAAAAACATCTTCTCACACATATTAGAAAATGTCACCAGGAATAAAAATCTAAACAAACAATATAACCAAGCTTTGAAGGGTGTCAGTAAAAACTTTCCCCATCCAAATTAGGCTTTACTTAATCTGATATTAGATCTAATAATTCTGCAAGTTCTCCACATAATTTTCAAAACACTTCACTAAAAACAAATAGAAAGGAAATAAAGTTTTACTATGAATATCAAATGGAACAGGAAAGGTCTTCAAAGGATCATGCACCTCCTTTGTTTTAGAGGACTGCATGAACAAAACCATCATCTAAAATCTATAAATAAATACACACAGCATGTGCTTCATAAACTGGAATCGCATCATATTATGGGAAAACACATATACTAATCTGACTCCAGATTCCTTCATGTCAGAAATCAAATTCATATTGCTTTTAGTAGAGAAGGGCATAGAATTCAATTGCTGACAGGGAAACATAGGGTTTATAGGCAGAAACAAAGATCAGAGTCTAACAGTTTGAAAGAATTTTAGATTTTTTTCTTTGCTAACAATGAGGACTGTCACACCACATTCAGAGCACCAGCAAGGTCTTTGGCAGTTGCTATTGTCTTATTTTGCCAGCGAGATCTGTTCTAACCAAGTTTAGACAACATTTTGATAGCAACACAAGCGGCTGGTCTACTTTAGAATTCCCAGTGGAGGTGGAGCTGCTCCAGTGTCAGCCTAAGAGTGTAATGGGGAGTTTGCCAAAAAAGGCTAGGTTAGATGCAGGCTTTGGAGGCTGCACATAAACCACGTGTCAAAATCCTGGCAGTTAAATGCCAGGAAGTTTATAACCCAGGAGAAAGAGAAAACAAGTCTCCTGACATAACCACAGGATTTTCTCATTCTCATAGAACTTCAGAAGGAAAACTGATGCTGTTTGATGATGCAGTGCACCAGAAATAAGTCAGAGGTCATCAGCCACAGGCAGAGATAACCAAGCGTTTCAGGGTAATTTGAATCTTAGGAAAATATTACAAAGGCAAATGATCTAAGCAAGCCAACCCAAGCCATCCCACAAGAAAAGAAAAGGGTTTAGGAAAACAAACAAAAAAGCTTTCTCTGCATGAAAGTAAACTGATGCTCTGATGCCATAGGTTTTAAGATTATTTTTCTTTAGTTTTGTAGTTTCAAGGGAAAATATCACTCCTACCTACACAGATTTTATGCATAACACTTCTGACACATTCATTGCACTCAACTGATTTTCTTCACAGAGAATAGGAACTGTGTTTAGGTACTCAGAGGTACTAATGGCCTTATTAATTAATTAATATGGGAAGAAATACACAAAGCAATTTCTTTCCACTTTTTGTCCTAACATTTCTCTAGTGTATAATTAACACAGTTCTCAAAAGTGGAAATTCTGTGAAGTTGTTTAAATGCAGTACAAGTCCTCAGGCTTGAGTCTTGCTAAAAAAAAAAAAAAAAAGAAATCAAAGGGAGGGAAAGGTAGAAAAATAATCAGCCTCTTTCTCAAGAAAATTCTCTACTTCAGTCCAAGTCAAGAGAGCTAAGGTTACCAACTTCTTTTTACTTGGCCAAGAGCAGTTTGCTTCAACCTGGACTGGCGAAGTAGAAATAAACAGCAAGCAGTATACAGTTATCAGTTTGCAAAAAAGGAATTAATATCTGTTTGTAACATAGAACCAAGGCAGCACATTTTTTTATTTTACAATCCGGAGCACAATGCAACTGATGTTTTTTTCCTTGGAGAATAAAGGTGTTTTCCTCTCACTAATGCTGCTTTTAGCTACCCAGGAATGTACATGTGGAAGGACTGACCAGGAAGCATGGACCTTCCTGTTACACTGGATTCCGAACTTCCCCCACATTCTCTGTATTGTCAGTGACACCCTTTGTGAAGAGCTGTGCCTCTGAGAAATTTGTGCTATATAATAGAGAAGATCAAGATATTCAAGCCCAACTGGAATCAAAGCACTTAATGGAGTTGATCTCTGCTATGTGTCCTGCATCTGAGAGTCTACTTAATGTCACATAATATCAGAAATAAAATTAAAATACATATCCTAAAGGCTCAATCACAGGTCTAACTCTCTAGAAATACAGCAGACAGTGAAAGGAAGCTCACACTGTAAAGGAAGCTACACTGTGTATACAAAAGCAATAGGTATCATTAAAGAAAATATGACATTGACAAGGTCGCTCTTTTATGGTGGCTGGTCCTGACATACATGGTCAGGCATACATTAACAGGCATCTCCTGTTAATACAGGTCAAAGGAGGCAGTGAAACTGCAGCATGAAAATGTAAGAAGTACAGCAGCTGTGCCATAAAACGAAACACAAAAATGTGGTTTTATCCAGGGTACAAAGTTACATTAGAAGTGTCTGTGGCTGAATGAAAACCAAAGAATCAAATATGTTTTTTCATGAAGAAAAAAAACATTGAAATCTAGGACAGAAATAAAAAGCTTCAGGAAACACTTAAAAGACTGACAGATTTAGAATTAAATCTGGGCACATTACTTAGAGTTAGCTCAAGATCTACTCAGTCCAGAACAAGGCTTCTAGCAGATGGATGGCAGTCTAATTCAGCAGACATGACTGAAAATTCAAAATGCCAGTAGCAATTCTCAAGTATGAAGCTCACATCTGCAGGGTAATAAGAATATGCATACAAAGCTCAAAATCAAAGTTGAGAAAAAATAACACAAGAAGTCTTATGTTCTGTGATAGACAGCACAATTTAGGAAAACATGTCACAAAATATATGTAGAAAGAGAAGCAAAACATCTAATACAAAATATCATTTTGCAAGGGTGCACCAACAGAGTGCACAGCATCAAAAAGGAGATAATGAGGGCCTCATTAAGTCTGATTAATTCCTCACAGGAGCTGTATCAGGAGATGAGTGGAGTGTCAGCTAGAAAGCAAATTGGAAATTTATTGCTTTGTGCACCAGTGTCCAGCTTAAAACTAATGTGTTGCCAGAACTGCAGCTTTTCTAATAAAAAGCCACTAATAATAAAAGCTAAGGAATAGGACCTAGATCTCACAGTGCTTAGCTTTTCCCACAGACATTAGTTAGACTATATGTCTATAAATTATAATGGTGTGAAAGGAAAAAAAGCCCCAGCTTTTGGATTACAAGTAACTGTTGTCATTGGTCTTACTAAGGAGGCCACGCTCAGAGGCAAAGGGAAAGCGAAATAATTCAGGTTACTATGAAGTCATCTTCCTAGAGAATATAGAAGTTCATACAGAGTATAGAAAAAAGCTGGAATGTTCAAGCACTTCACATTTCATGCCTCCAGGAAAGTTTCCCTTGGTCTAACATAGCACGAGAGTAGAACCTGAATGTATCATTTTGGGAGTCACAGAGAAACCAGAAGAACCAAAAGAGCAAACACATTTAAACATTATAGAAAAAATGGATTAGGTATGGATTCCAAAGAATTCAGCAAATATTTTAAAAGGGAACTTGTTCCATTTCCTCAAAGGGAAGGAACACTCAGGCAACACGGCTGATGTCAAAGATTTTTGTTTACTGAATGCATTCCCAGAATCTTCCAGATACATCTGTAGTAGCCTGTTCTGAAGAGCTTATGTATTTCACTTTTCCCTTTGAGAAAAGACTAAATCATATTTTTATTTAATCCAATATTCTAATAAAATCACCAAGGTTTAAAGGTGCAAGAAAGTGCCCAGTTAATGTGGTAATTAATGACTACAAAATCAATTTTCCATTTCATTATAATTTGAACAGCTCACACACTTCAGAAGACTTCTAATTGCATTACTGATGATGAATTTTGAATGGTCAAAGAGCGCATGTGTTGTGCACATATTAATACCTTCAAGGCCAACACACTAAACAATTAAAAACTTCTAAATAAATACTCTTGCAAGCTTGAAAGCTAAGCCATAAAGTACATTACCAAGTTCACTGTTATTATGGCAGATTAATTAGTCATTCAACAGAGTTTATGGGTTCACAGACAAAGACAATGCATCATCTCTACTAGCAGCAAACATGAATCTCCAAGAGAACTGATAATATTTATTCTAAAAAATGCAGCAAGTTGGGAAAATAAATACAAATAAGAAGAGATTTCATTATCTACTGTGTTAATTTATTCTTCAATCCAAATGTTTTTTACACCACCCTGGTATCATTCTTACATATTAGTATAAACTAGATATCAGAGCAGAGGAGGCAAGTTTGCAGGTGTGGGAATAACTGTAGGGAGGATAGCCTCTTCATCTAATAATTGTAAAGAATTTTCCTCTTTAACCAAATGAATACAAATTAGACTATCAAACCATGCTAGAGCCTCTCCTCTACATAAAGAGACAACTTTTTCTTTTTGACACAGTAGTTTGTTGCATGCTGTTGACTTTCAGAATGGATTTGTGTAAATAAAAGTGGATTTATCCCCTGTGCATATTTAAAATTAAAACTCTTCTACTGAGAGGTATCTGCTAGTATTTACTGATATATGGTGATATCTATTGGTATCTATCTACTGATATTTACTGGTGTTTATTCCTACCAGTAGCGACCAAAACTCAACTCTTCTTCACCTTGTTTCTTAATCAACATGATTGCACCTTACACTCCCATCATTTATGCCTGCACAACCCTACCCATGGCAACCAAGTTGCATGAGCTTTGGGTATGAATACTTCAGGCTCTAGAACATTATTTTAGGTCTGACTGCCACATTAATATACATAAGCATTACAAACAATGAAGTTTTTCTATCCAGGATTAAATAAAATCCACACTAGTGATGAAATTGTTGACATCACCAAACTTGCAGAGATTTGTTTGGGTGTGCTTCTCCTACAACCAAGTAACCAACTGGGGCATCATTCAAGAATTTGGAACTCAGAGCCCTTTTGGAAATGCCTCTTGAGCAGGGACCTAAGCTAGCTGCTAAAACCAGTGAAGCTATCCATAAATTACAGATTTTTAGTTCTGTTATGAAGAACATCCCAGTCTTAAACATAAGGGTGGAGACTCAAATTAGGTCCCAAGTGGGAGATTAATTCAAATAACTTACTAATTTTAAGAACTGCAATAAAAATTTACATGTTAACTGGCTGCAAATGTTATTTTGTGCCACAACTTCCTCAGAAACATTCCGACTAATGCCTCCCTTGTCTCCATCTTGGGTTTTTGCTCAGTCTGTTTGCATACAAACTCTAAACCAATGAAGTCCCCATATGTTTGAACTTTAGCTGCATAGGACAGGATTTATTGTCGGGAGACAGCAACTCCCTCTAGTGCCGAAGGAGATTCCTCCTTCACAGCATACTAAATTAACCTCCAGTGATAGTCATTCTTTTCTGATTAATTTGGTGTTCTTGTTATAAAGTTGTATTGAGGGAGTCTTTTCTTCTGTTCTCTGGTTTGGTTGCATCTGCTAACACAAGTGCTAAGAGGCACTAAAATTCAATAGAAAAAATATTTCTGTGCTTGCAAATCAGGACACTGTTGGGCATTGATGATTTTTTTTCTTTGAAACAAATGATGTTAAGCACACTGAAAAGCTTTGGTTTGCATACTCGGGCCCTATCAGACTGGCACTGAAGCTGGCTAGCTGCCATCTTTGAAAGCTGCTCCAGAACCCCCTGGCCTTTCACAATTTATGGCAAGTGTATGATTTCCAACTAAACAAAAACATTGAAATGCTCTGGATGCTAAATTTGTCCCAGGTGTCGACACTTGGGAGGTTAATATGCATAGACTCTGCCACTGAATAACAAAACAGAAAGTTGGAACACCCTCATGGGAGTTTTTATCCTCTGCAGATAAGATAAATAAAGCCCTATGCCCTTGAGTTACAAACTAGCTGCAGCAGATCCATTCCACGGGGGACATTCCGTGCAGCTTGGTATGCTGATAACAGGGTTTGGATGCTGCTGGGACTATTAGACTGCACAAACTGTACACGAAGGTTACCAAAATTGTCACACTGGATGCAGAGAGACTTTGCACGCCTTAAGATTGCACAGCTTCCATTGTTTGCTGAGACACAGTAATGGAACAGAACGAATGTAAGTGGTAAAGGCAACAAAACAGCCCACTGCTGGTGAGAAATAAGATTGCAACTCCTTAAAGGCAGCAGGGAAGCTGTCCTACCTCCATCACAGAGAGGTGACCGCCTGCAGTGCTAGACCTGCCCTCCATCCTGGAGCTACACTAAGCACTATGTGTGGAAAAGAGTAGGAAATGGGGTTTATAGAAAAGATCTCACTAGAAACTCCTGTTACAATGCTCTAAAACTTAGACAATTATATGATGCCCCAAAATATGTGGTTTTAAAATGTTATAGGATCACTTATTATGACCCACTATCTAGAAAAAGGATGAACACTGGAGACAGCCAGCTGCTCTGCTGTCTTGAGATCAGAGGCTGAGGTACAAGCTGCCCCTCTGGTGGTGGCCGCTTACACAGCAGACAAGCACAGGGCAATATACGTTCCCTGTGCAGATCCATAGCAGCAAGTTATATCTCTGCATGTTGCAACATGGCAGAGTTCTGTACAGTGCACAAGCTAAAATAGCACGAAGTCAGCATACAAACAATTAGGGTGTCTACAGTGCAGATGGAAGGGGTGAAGACAGTGGGGCCAAAAAATGATGTCTATCCCAGCACAAACACCAAGTACAATTTGCCTTTCTCACCCCTGTAGCCTATACTTTTTTTTTTCCACCCCTGCAATCACTGGCACCCTGTGAGTCCCACATAGCAGAACTCCTGTAGATTGTATGGCTTTACACAATAAATGCCCCACAGCCTGGTTTTCAACAACAACCAGCTTGGCTTGGTACTCAGCTCAAAGGCTCACAAACTTCCTTCCTGATATAAAGAACAACCCATTTTGAGAATGTCACCTGAGATTTAACTAAGTAACCAGCGTGACTGCCCAGGTGGAGCCATAGGATATGGTGATTCTCTTAAGACTCCCAAGAATCTCTCAAGGCACTGTTTCTATGTCTATTATGTATTGTGTGTCTAATGAAACATTGCCTGGAATAGTTGCTGGAGTTTTTACATATTGCATGAAGTTAGTAAGCTGCTTTTTACTAAATGCCATATTAATTTTGCGTGGCATGTAGAGTATATTTTTTAGATAGAACATGTTATAGGTATAAATTTTGTTTATCCTACCTGATTTATTCTTAATATAATCTCATATAATAATAGAGTGATTTGCTCCAATTCTACAACAAGGGAATAAGATGTTTTCACCTCCAGTCTTAAATAGTTTTGTAATCTGCGATAATTTGCCCTTCGTACCTTCCTTTGCCCCCTCCTTGTATGAGCAAGTCATGTATTAATTTTTAATTCTCATGGCCGTAGTCCGTAATCCTACATAACTTTACTCAAATAAACTGACTCTGCAGCTGCTCCAATGAGTGAAGTCAGAGAGGAACATAAGTAAAATGCTTTTCTGTGCAGATGATATTTGTCCTGTTGTTAGTCTTACTAACTCTCAGCTACTCTTCTTTAGTCATACTCTCAGCTAAGCAGGATCAGCACAGGTATATCCACATAATTAAGAAAACAGTTATGCATTTGCTGTGCTGAAAGTGAATCTTGTATAAGCCTGTGTCATTATAGCTTTTAAATCTAGTGTAGAAAAATATTTCTAGCTTTAGCTGTCAAGAAACAGCAAGAATGAGCTTCTCTGCAAAGGTGAGCCAAGAGGATGTGCCAGGAAGGCAAGCAGATGGGAGCACAGCCCTTCAAACAAGGGTGCAGTCCCACGCTACCTGAGCAAGAAGAGCGAAGCAGGTCTGGTGACAGTAACCAGGTCCAGCCAAAAGTCCATTGATGGCCAGACAACTCTGCAGACACTTGGCAGGTCCAAGGCCAACCCAGGGAGACAAGTCAGGAAGGCAAGATCAGGGTTGGCAAGGTACAAGGCCAGGCATCACATACATGCAACATAGTTCAGGCAGGAACCAACAGCAAGGCTTGAGCTGAAATGCACCTCCTGAGCCAATCGGTGGAGTGTGCATGGATGGAAACACGCATGTTGGTCCCATCTGAGGCTTCTCACAGCTCTTTCTTATGGCCTAGCTGTTTACAGAGCCGTCAGATCCAACGTTAAATGCATCAGGCCATAGCTGTCCATGCACAGCAGCTGCCAAAGCCTGGGAGATGGGGAAGGGGCTCCAGAGAAGGCTTACAGAGAAAGATGGTTACAGGTCGGTCAAGGCAACTAAAGCCTGTGAGTTCACTGAGGGCCCTGATAGCAACTTAGTTAAAATGTTTTGTAAAAACTTTTTAGCTATTCTTTTCCATTTAAAAATGGGGTACTCATCTCGTATTTCTTACTCTCCTTGCTACATCAAGTGTTCACAAACCCATACACACTGAGGCTCTCATTTTGCTTAAAATGAACCAACAGTTACTTTCTGATTTTAGTACTTTACATTGACTGTTTCACAGTGAATTTCTATTGCTTATCGTTTCACAATGTTTACATAGTGAAAAAAATGTTCCATGGTCTCAGTTCAGTTTCTCTCAACAGACAAGGCAGTTCACTAATTTGTTCCAAAAAAATGACAATGACGTATAATCAAATTTGAATACAACAAAAAATCAATTATGGAACTGCATGCAATTTCACATAGTCTACGTGAATAGAAGCTATTAAACAGTAACAAACTGACTCTCAGGCACATCTATTGAGAGAATCAGCTAAGCATATCATTGATTGAGCAGGAATTGCTGGGCATAATTGTTTCTAAAAATTCAGTCAATACATCGTTCTACAATAACTTTATCTGAATGTTTTCTTCAGATTGCATAAGACTGAATATCTGATATATGGAGAGAAATTAAGACATACATATCTAGGTCAACATTCACTATGTCACCTTCACTGACTCAATCCTTATTTTGGAAATCCTAAACTTCACATCTCATTTTACTAAGAACTTGTAGTGAAAACAATGGACTGCCTTCCAGAACCTTTTTGATGTGGAAGTGTATAGAATCATAGAATCACAGAATCATAGAATCATCAGGTTGGAAGAGACCTTCAAGATCATCCAGTCCAACCACCTACCTATATCACCACTAAACCATGTGCCACATGCAGATGCATCTTGAACCTTTCCAGGGACAGTGATTCCACCACTTCCCTGAGCAACCTATTCCAATATCTAATCACCCTTACAGTGAGAAAATTTTTCCTAATGTCCAATCTGAATCTCCCCTGCTGCAATTTAAAGCCATTTCCTCTCGTAAATGATCAGCTGATCATTTAGCAGTTCATTTGCCTGAACTTCTACAAAGGAACAAAGAGATTTTAGATGAATCACTAAGTTAATTAGATGAAGAAGTGTAGATGTATGCCAGTTAAAATTCCTTCTAGATGTAGTAAAAGTCACTGGAGCACAGTAGAGGGAGACTGTAAGTGATCTATCCTGTTTCGAGATCATCAGACAGTGCATCAGATTCCATTATGGATGGGAGAATTGTGCAGATCCAGATTTTAATTTCATTGCATTTTTTTTCTATTTTTTTAAATTTCAGTTCACTCTGCAATGTTATGGTTTGAAAGGGGCAGGCAAAAATCTTATTGGCTTTTGCTGCCAGGACCCAGTGAATGAGGGGTGGAGTTTAGGCCCCTGTTGTGAAAAGGGGTCTGGGTGTCAGGTATCAGGTATCATATTCCCTCCCATTTCCTGCCAGACTCTATAAAAGCCAGGAGGACTGGGGGCTTCCCTCTCTTGCCCTCGTGGTCCCTCCGGCTTTGGTCTGCTCTCGGAGTCTCCTCTCTGGGTTTCCTTTCTGCTCCCTGCCTCTCTCCCGCACTCCCTGCCTGCAGCTCGCCACGTGGTCTGCAGCATTCCAACTGCATTGGGTGTTGGAGTTTTGGACTCTTTTCTTCCCATGGGCTTTGCAGTGAAGGACCTTTCAGCAGCCTGTATCGCCGGTCATCTGAGCTCGGGTTGTATATATTTGTATATATGCATTTTCCCCTTCTCCCACCTGTTACTATTCCTCCCTGTGCCATTAAATTTGTTATTAGTTTTCAATTTCCAACCGGAGCCTGTTCTTCCTTACTCCCCTTCTAAATTTTGGGGGGGAGGGGGGGGAGTGATAGAAACAAAACCCTGTCTGGTTTGTAGCTTGCCCTGGCCGTTTGCCAAACCAGCACACTCCTAAACCTCAATTATATGTGTTATATATATGTGCTTGAGAGTAGCCCTCTGTAGCCACAGGAACACAGTTCTGTGAATTGAGGCTGCACAGTAGTGGGAGGCTCATTTTAGAGTTTTGTAAGGGATCCTGCCGCTGCAGTCTGGAAAGCAGAGCAATCGTGCAGGCAAGAGTTATCTGCAAAGCAGAACTCGGTGATGATGACCAGACAGACATAGCTCCAATAAGCACCAGAGCAGAGGCACTAGTCAGTCTCTAGCAGCTGTAAGGATCACATCAGAGATACTGATCTAGGGTTCCCAAACCAAGCTCTTTATCAAAGCTGACTGCTAAACAGCAGGGAAGTAGGCCTACATTCTTACACCATCACCATTCTCCTAGCTCCCAAAGACAAAGGTCTTTGTTATAGTTTGCTTTGGGGAGGAAAGGTTAGAAAGAAGGCATTCATTGCTTTCTAATAGAATCGTTCAGTGAGTGAAGTGAGATGAAGACTAATTCAACTTTTTAAGAAGATAAAAATGGAAGATAGAAAAGAAGGGGGGAAAATTCCACATGTGTAGAGCAAAGCTTGCCTTTAGTTTTTCTTTTGTAAGGAATATCTTTTAATACTGTTTATTTATAGGACAGAGCAATGACAATCAATTCTTCTAAAAATAGTTCTTCACTGCCTAAAGATTGTAGGCAAGAAACACTTACCTGGCAGACACTCATATTTGCCAAAATCAGTTTTTTGTATTGCCCTCAGCTCACATAATTCTGTATCTGTTTTATGTTTAGACTCTGTATTACAGAATACAAATCTAATAGCAGTAAATTGCTTAGTCAGACATTTGGCTTCTTACATTATGGGCTGAGTAACTGTTCAACTTTAAGCTAGAAAAAGCAGATAAACACAGCTAATTCTCCTATTTGATTCTTCTACATGGACTGCACAGACAACAGCTTGTGGGTCAACACCAGGTGGGGGAAGAAAGTGCAGAAAGGGGAGTGAGAAACCGGGGAGGATGGCCTTTCTACTGACCCAAAAGGTTTACTATGCTATGACCTTGGGTGATAGTGATGTAACACAAAAGCTTAATGGAATAATTAGTAACAAATTACCATCAGTAACAGGTTACCTGAAAGAAGTGTACCATGTTGGGCAGGCAGAGGAAAAAAACAGTACCAGCAGAATCTGTAAGATACAGAGAGAAAGTCTTTATGAAGCTAAAATGAGACGTGTTTTCCAGATGTCTCCTTATCTATTAAGCTTTATAATTTGTGCTTGACCTAGCTTCCCAGCTAGATTAAAATAGTATTTATTGTGTGAGGCCTGTCAAAATGCAATATAATCTCTAGGCAAAGCTGCAAACATTCTTTCTTCTTTGAGAATAGAGGTGATATATTTGGAAGACTGAATTATTTTGAAGGTGCCTGTCAACCTTGCATGAGGTGAGTAGTTCTCAAATTAAAGTGAATATATTTGCCTCAATGTAAGGAAAGTAAAATGGCTTTTAACCCTCAAAACACTTTCCTCTTCTCATTAACTTTTTATCCTCAAAAATACAGAATGGTCAGCCAAAGTAGAGCAGGACTGGGAAATCTGAGATGAGGATTGGCATAAATGAGAAACATTGGAATAAAAGAGTGGAGAGCTGACAAAAGAAGCAGAGCTAAGAGGTGGGAAAAGAGGTTATGTGAAGAAAGGATCAGGAGGAATAGAGAGTAGAGTTGGTGAAGCCTGAGTCAGGAGGGAAGGTAAAGAGTATATGTCTTAATGTTTCCTGGCCTTCATGTGTATCTCTGTTTTGGGGACTTTAAAGCTATTCAGCAGTCACTGGGAATAAAAAAAACAAAAACCAAAAACTAAAAGGCAAACCTAACTCCTTCCCTTTCTGCACACCTGCAAAAAAGTTGAAGGCTATGGGATGTGAAAAGCACTTCCTTAATTCTATTGTTCAATTAAATCTATCTTTAATTTGGGTAGGACCTCATCCTCATCCCTGTCTTTAAGTTGCTTTAGAAACTGAGGTGTCTTATGAAAATATTAATTACTATATCTTAGTCGTCTTCCATTTGAGGTCATGTACTCAGAGAGGCTGAGCTGTGCTACCTAATCCATATCCATAGCTAGGCTAAAGGGTTTATGCTACTGAAGAGGTCACAGAGTTTTTCCAGCCTCATACTCGCACAACAGCATGTATGTACAATAAATGTCTACAAAATCAGCAGAATTTAGAATGACTCAAGATGTGTTTCAAGATCTTAATATGTTTCAGTGCAATAATTACCTAATTATATGCAAATCAGATTCCTATCTTCTGTAGAGAACACTAAGAATAAAATGGAAGGAAACTGCTATTTAATGTTTTTAAATGCATCCTAAGAAAACTGTTTTTTGTAATAAGCTATTCAATGAGACAATCAGCATATTAAATGGAAATTTTCCAAGTATGTAATCAGGATTGTTTTCAGAAAATTGCTATTAAACCTAAATATTTTAAACTGTTGTGGCTCTCCTGTATTTTTTAGTTGCCAGATGTTTATACAGGACTCTTTGCAGTTGTAGATTAGCATTGACATTTCTTATTATCTCTGGGTACTGAGTTTTGATAAACGCTTGGACATCAGGAAAACAGAGAACTTCCTAGAAAAAGAGGAACAGGCATCCTAGCAATACCTAGAATAGTTAAAATAGATCAATAGATTAAGCTGTAAGTGCACCGACTCTGCATATTAGTCTAGAACATGCAACTAGATCATCTCAGAGCTTTATACTTCCCTTATGCGAGTTGTTTTTGTTCTTCTTAATGGATGCTTAATGCATGCTGTATTTTTTCATCAGCACGTGTGAAATCAAATGAAGCACTGAAGAAAAAATGGATCTATCTCTTTTGACATTCGACCAACAAACCACTTCAATATAGAGGAAAACTGGAAAACAAGAACAGTGATCTCATCATATATTACTTTCTCCCTCATCCAAAATGCATTTTTATTTTCTTTATCAATCTTCCTCTATTTTTTTTCTGTAATGGAATTATAGGTACCAAACCATCTGCTTTCTGACATGCACTAGATAAAGTTGATACCGACTTAGTGTGTTGGGGTGTTGACAGATCAAATCTGTGAAATCCTAGCAGTGGTTTAATAAACTCAGATGCCTGCTTCACCTGTCAGAGGAGCTCAAACTGCTGCCATAGCAAAGCTGGTATAAGGGAACATATGCTCCTGCCTCAGCTGCTTCCATACACAGCCCAAAATCTGAGGGCTTTAACACCTATAATTCAGGCAAATGGGGTTTTGGCTTGACCTATTAGAACCTATAGCTGTCTGTCACTTCCTTTTGGCTGGTTGTTGTCTAAGGTTCAGGAGAATGGAATATACATGAGTATCTGTGACTTCAGTCCATTTATTGTACCTGGAATGTCACAGCTATACTATGAGGACATGCTCTTTTGCAAAAGAGGCTGCTACTCTGATTTCCCTGAGATGACTTTTCAGATTGCCTTTGCTCCTAGCCCATCACATTAGCAATTTGAGGTAAAATGCCAGACTCTGAACTCAAACCACTACCATGCAACAAGTAGTATCTTCTGCCAAACTTGAGGAAAAGATTAAAATCTCCAGCTGAGGTTGGTATAGCCCGCTAAGATGGGAGAAGAGTGTCTTCAACCAGTACAGCTAGACTACCTGAACACATCTGTCCGAGTCTGCAGATGAGGCATAAAAGAATATTTGTTGTGTTCTTGCTAACATTAATGATCTGGTAGCACTTGTTTTAACAGCAGAAAGGTTCTTTCTTGCTCTTTCTTCTCCATTGTCTGCAATGTTTTTATTTAAAGGATGCAGCTCAGATGCAGCTTAAATTAATCTATACTCTATTAATAGTATTAATAGAAAATCTCTTTGGAATGGTAGGCCTCTGCAATGTACTTCTTCAATGCATCTGAGGATTCTTCAAGATGAATATGTGTTTACATTATCTTTTGGCTGTTAACAGAGTTTGTATATACTTGAACTGTTTAACTAAACTGCAGTTTAGTTCATGGTGAAGACATATATTAAAATTCAGGTTGCGGGCTGCCAGTAAGACAATGACAATTCTGTGTAAAACACAGAAGTACACACAGAGCCACATAAAATGCTGCAGACTGATAGGCCATAGCCTCCTAGCCCATTGATGAACTGTCAGCTTTATGAGAAAATCTACAGAAATTATCATTTGTGTGTACTTCTTCTATTTCCCATTTATCTTAATAAAGACCTTTTCAGTCCAGAATGTGCTTACATTAAGTATGTACTTTTTACAACATTTTCATTCCCCTATTTCATTAAGTATCTAGAGTCCAGTAGCTTGTGTCCTTAGTTTTACAAGACTACCCTTTCCCCAAAAAAAAGCCAGGCTGGATATTCTCAGCTTTGGTCTCTGGATGCTTAAGGCAAGTACAAGCAAAACACTCCCTCACAGGACTCAAACCATAGTGAGATGAGGATTTTCTCTACATTAGAAAGTGCTGCCAGTGGAAATGCAGGTACTGGTGCAAGCAGATTGGATTTGTGCATGTTTTGGGCTTGCTTTTTTCTCCCTTCTGGTTTAGTTTAATGTGATAGCAAACTGGCGGTGGGGCAAGTGAGAACCCCACTTTTAAACAGACAGAACGCTGGGCAGCAGTTCACACTGCTTCAGCTACAGCGACCCAAAGGCAGCTGAGGTGGTGCACCTTACCCTCTCGTGTAGCCCCTGATTGAAGCAGCTTTTCAGGAACAACCAGCGCCATCAGGCCCCTTGCAAGACACTCAGAGAAGGTACAGAGAAGCTTGCCACAGCTCCCTGTAATGAGAAGCTCCAAGGGCGGCACCATCTTTGCACAGACAGGAGCGTCACGTTTGAGGACTCGCAGGCTGTTATTAAACCCAGCTAAAGGTGCCCGTACAAACCCTCCTTTGACAGAAAGGTTCCTCACAGACCACTCAAAACCACCGGACCAAACCAACAGCTCATCTGCCTTTTTCCTTCCCCTGGAGAAGCATGGGGGAGGGAGAATAACATGATTTTGGCTAAAGGCTGAGAGGAAAGGAGTACCTGGAAACAGTCCATTTCTCTCATTACGATCCTCCCCGGCCTGGCCCGCTCTTGCTGACACCTGGCTCCCTCCACACCCGGGCACCTCACAGATGCACTCCAAAGCTACTCAGTGCTGCTCCGACACCAGGAGAGCACAAAAGATGTTTGTTGTGACATATATGACTGAAATGTATTGTTGTTGGCTGAGCAGAAGACGGTGACAATAACACATTGCCTGCAGGACTGCCGGTTTGGGTCCAGGACTCCCGACATGGAGGGCGAGGCTCGGTGGGGCCGTCACCGTGAGCCTCGCTCTTCGTGTCGGGAGCCCTCGACCCCTCCACAAAGCCGGCGAGGGGGAGAGAGTGAGCGAGGNGGGCGAGCCCCTGGCGGCGGGGGGGGAGGTGAGACAGCCGGCTGGCGGAGCCCATCGCCGCGGCCATTGGCGGGGCAAGGGCGGCGCTGCCATGGCGCTCTCCGCGGCGCCCCTCAAGGTCTGCATCGTGGGCTCGGGGAACTGGTGAGTGCGGCAGCAGCCCCTTCCCCCTGAGCGGGCTGACAGCTCGGAGGCGGCCTCGGCCTGACCTCCCCCTGGCTGTGCCTGCCCGGGCCTTGCTGTCGTTCCCCCGGCCCGCAGCCGGAGGGTTTCGCGCTCCCCTCAGGGGTGGCGACGGCCCCGGTGCTGGCGGCGAGCGCGGTGTCGGGGCAGCTGCCGGCAGGGCTCGGTCCGTGGCGGGCTTTGGGCGCGCTTGTGCCGCACGGGTGGGCTCTCCAGCCCTCGGTCTCCCTCGGGGGCGGAGGCAGGGACTGCCCTGAGGGGAACGGGGCAGAAATGGCAAAGCCTGGCACCCTGTGTTGGCGGGCTTGTCGGCACCACCCGGAGAAGTTATTTTAGGATCTTTTTAACCTGGTGTTTGCTGTGTGGTTTCTTTGGTGTCAGGTGATGTAAATATTGAAGATACTGAACATTTTTACAGTGTTTTTCCAGCGGGTTATCGCTAACGGAGCGCTGCCTGCGGGGCTCTGTAACAGGTCCAGTTCCCTCCCGGGTTGGGTCTGTCCCAAGGAGCTCAAACAGAGCTGTTCTGAGACACTGCGTTATTTCAAATATCTTCTCGTTTTCAAATTGATTGTGCTGAGGCACTCTGAAGGCCTGAAACAAGGTTTCATTGCCGCATCTATCACCAGCTTATAATTAGACTGAAATAAACTGACTGTTGTGCCCATTGAAAGCACCAGACTTCCTAACCATCCCTCTGAGGGAAACACCGTGTTGATAACCCTTCGGCTTGCTGCTCCAGTTTATCTCTGCTCACTGTTTTTACCCTGGATCCCTATTTACCATGGCTAAGTTGAGTACAAAGTGTTAAATAAATGTATCTTCACGGTTTGGCACTTTGATTACTAATGCTAAGCATACCTTATTTCTGATAACCTTCTGGGTTTTAAGACTAAACCTAAATTCAGAGGGGTTTGGTGTAGAGCAAGGTACTGCAGTTTATTAAACAAAACCAACAGCTTTCTGTCGAGGTGATCTTAGACTTGTTGCTCACCCCGCCCCTGCGTGCCCTTGGCTTTTGGTGCTGCTTTGCACAGTTAAATATATCCGCAACTGCCAGGTTGTGTTTTGATTTGTGAAGGAATTGGCTGACATTTCAGAGCATTTCTCTTGCTTTCCTTGCATGGGCTGGTGAGGTGAGCGGCAGGACACAGTGCCTTGCAATGTGTGTCAGAAGGAAATTCTGCGTGAGACCTGTCTGTCCTTTAGCAGTGTTGTTGTCGTTCTGCCATGCTCGAGATCTAGCAGAAGAGTTCTACAGGAAGTTTGACTGCATTTATGTTCGATTCACCATGAAACACACTTGCGGAAGCAAGAGGATTTGTAGGTTTTTACCTACTAGCAATAACCACATGTGTATTTATTTTGTTTTCACCTCATTGGATCAGTTTAATAACAAGAAGAGCTCCTGCCTAATGGGACAGGTATTGGGGTGGCAAAATGCCTATATCTGTGATGCTGAGAGAAAGAGATAATGATATCACCAGGCATCAGCTTTTTTCTTTCTTCTGGGGATGAATGTATTCAAATAACTGATAGCTTATTTCATATGTGATAGCAGTGTGGCAGGAAAGCAGAAATGAAAGTAATCAAAGGATTTGATGTGCAACAGCTTTCCCATCTTCCACACACCCTCCCCCATCCCTGCCCTGAGTGTTTCTGAAAACAGTAATTCTTGGAGAGGTAGGTGATTTCTTCCTCAAAGTCCAAGGGATGACAGACACCAAACCCTGACTGCAAAGAGCACTGTAATTCAATAATACATGCAATCATTGAACTAAATAGGACTTAATTTTAATTGTTTACCTCTGTGGATGTAAATGCCTTTTTGAACTGGGGCCTTTGGTCCTAAAGTGGAAGCATTTAACTCTCAAAAGCAGGCAAATATAAAGAAATTTAGGCATTTATATACATCTTATTATTGATACTTTGGGATTGCACATTTCTGAAGCCTGGATTACAGGAGTGTGTGACTGGTGTTGCTTAAACTGTAAGCATGTAAGTAGTTGAACTGGGTGGGGCTTGACATCTTTAGCAGTTCAGAGACTGGATTTTGGGGTTCTGTGTGAGATTATTCTGTCCCACAAGTGCCAGTAACTGTATGGACATCTTTGCCTTCTCACAGCCCTTTAACCTACATCTGGGGTGAAAAAAAACCCAACACTAAAGGAGCTTGGCACTGCAGTGACCCTTTAGAAGGGTTGAACCAATCACCTTGGATGATGAACTACTTCCAGTCAAACTTGTTTGGTCGGTTTGCTAGGGGGAAGGTCACCTTAACAATGAAGTTGACTTGGCAAGGGTCACTCGACACCTGATGGAAGATCATGGGACGAGACAGATGGCTTGAAAGGCGTGGAAGGGCAAGAGCTGTGCTCTTTGCTGGCCTTGCCCACTTAAGGTTGCTCAGCTGGTGGATAGGTGATTGTATTAGGATCTTTAAGACAGGGGATAAAACAAGCTCTCTTCAATGTGACGAGAGTGCACCCTGGGAATATGCCTTGGAGCTGCAGGGATTGGCAGTGCCCACATTCAGTTAAAACACTGCAGATGCTGCCTCAGCCATGTACCACAGGCTGCTCTTCTGATGACACTTCCAGGGCAGGTTAACAATGTGTTCACGGCCAGAATGCATCCCTGTCTGTTTTGCCAGAACCAGTCCTTAATTAATCTGATTGCCCAACTTGAACAGAAACTGTGGAGTTTGGGAAGAGGTGGGATAGGGGGGTTCATACAGCTAGAAACTTCCTGTAGAAAAATGGGAGGTAAAACTTGCAGCTCAACTGAGGTGATTTTATAGGGACAAGTGGTAGAGCTAATCATATTATTTGCACTTGCATGTTGTGACCTCCACTGAATCTGGTACTGGGGCAAGTTCAGGAATGTCTGGATTTTGTGCTTGATTTTTGAAGTGATGAGGGGAAAGCAGACCAACCGTGATACCCTGTAACAGTGAAGGGCAGGAGACAAAGTGGATGGTCTTGCTCAGTGAGCATCAGATACAGTTGTTCAGAAATGTCAAGTAAGTGTATGTGATCGTATTTGGGCAAACCTTTCATACTCATCGTGAGGAAGAGGGCTCTTGTTTGGCGTGCAGCTGCCTTGTATTACTTGAATAGCATTAACCACCCCTCAGAGCATGTCAGGGTTAAAATTTATGAAGGAATCTTTCCCTGTGGTTTTTCTTGTCTAACCAAGCTCCTGCAGGCACCAAGTCTTGCAACCTAGCTCACAGTAGAACTGTTATTGCTAGGAATAAATTGACAAGAATTTGTTCCTTTGCCTTGTGATGTGTCAGGAGTATACAAGACCAGCCAGACATTCCAGTAGATTATTTCAGAGTACACACTGAGGCGTACTGGGACACAGAGGAGAATAGAGGCTTCCTTGTTGGATTAACAGCTATGGGAAGCTGGTATTTCACCTTGCACATAGCAATTTTAGGCTCGGTGTCAGTTGTTTGACCTTGCTTAATTCAGTCCTACAACAGTTGTTGCAACATAACAGGAAATGAGGAACCAAAATAGGCAGTCAGGAGAATCTTCTTGAATTCAGGAACTAAGAGTAGGCAAATCTTCACTTATTTTATACCACATTTAAAAACTGATAAAAAGGCAGCTAAGGCATTTCAGTGTTAAACAGTAATGGAATTAATGTCTTACTCCAGTAGTACACGCTGCCAAACTTTATGCTGGCAAACTGTTTGAAAATCCCACTCGGACAGTCACTGAATCAGTTATTTCTGTCTGTCAGTGCTAAGTACACAGAATATGTAGTGAAGTTCAAAACTGAAGACAGTGATTTGCCAAGATCCAGACTTTGTGTATAAATCTGCAGTAGTAAGTGTGCTTTTTTTTAGGGAACTCAAAGCACTTTCTGAGGAACCTGTACCTGCATTGTGTTGACTGTGATTGATACTCTTTTTGTGGACCTGAAATTTGGGGGTGGGGCTGGTGAGATGTCTGCCAATTGCAGCAGAAACCACTCTGCATGCAGCTCTAGAATACGAGCCTGATAAGGGTGACAACTGTGGCTTCTGTATCACCTTCTGAACCCAGGGGAATTTGTAGTATGTGAAGTGCTATTAGAGAAATAAAGTCCAGTCTTTTTAAGACATACAGTTTTATGGTTAAGCTGAAGAAGGTCTACTTAGGATACTATGCTTTTTTTTCTGCCTCTACTTAGAAAGACACCTTAGGCCTGTGATAGCACATATCTTTAATATAGCACAATGAGTGTGCCATATTAAAATCTCTTGAAGCAGAATGAATCTATTTGATTTAGTTGCCAGCTATGAGTTTATTGTAAGCAATGTCTATAATAAATTTAGGGAAGTGTGTGAGCATAACTAGATTTGTAAAGTTAAATTGTTCTGAGCTCCTAATAAAGTGTGCAGTTTCCACACACACACACACGTAAGCCTCAGGTTAGTGACTCTGTGTATTTTTTTCACATTTTTCCAATTTTTTTTTTCTGCTTAGTAGGTATCGGTAATTAGGATGCTGCTTTCTTGTTCCAGAAAGGGAAGTTAGGTAAACAGGCTTTATGAAATTGCATCTTTTTCTTCCATGTAACATTTGGGCTAGAAATGGAAGGAAAGGTGGTGTTTCTTCCTCTTCTTGTCTGTAGCTTCAGTAATTCTTATTAATTTCATTGCTGTTTAGGTATTTGAGTAGTAAAATTGATCACCATCCTATGAGTTTTGCTGTGCACTGTTCCTGAGGAGAAAATGAGGCTAACAGTAATGGAATTGTCTGCCTGCAAATTCAGAGGATGCTGTTGCAACAGTTACGTTCTGTGGGGTTGGCAGCATAACCATAAAGATTACAACTTGTGCAAGATATAAAAGCTTCTTGGGTTTAAATGCATATCAGTATTGTACAGAAACTGATGGTCAGTCATCTTAGCAAAGAAAGCTTCCCATTTCTTAAAGGTGAAGATGATCCATTTTTAAAAATTGAGTATGTCACTTTTACCACTGCCTTGAAGATATAATCCATTTGATTTGTGGAAATACAGTAATGTGTACACTCACTGGATAGCCAGTAAGCAGACAAAATAAATAAGGAGGTTTTCAGTAAACACTTCTCTCCAACCTACTCTAGGTTTATTTGAGAGAAAGCAGTGGGTGTGTATGACTTGGGTATTATTCCACTGATTCCCTAGATCAAAAATGCTACATAGTAACTGGTCCAATAAACTGTGAATTTCTGTTTATTTTAAAGACAATCTCTCTCTTCTAAAGCAAAGTCATAATTTTTTTAGAATATCTGGTTTTTTTTTCTTGCAGGGGTTCTGCGGTTGCCAAAATAATAGGCAACAATGTACAAAAATTGCAAAAGTTTGCTTCCACAGTGAAGATGTGGGTCTTTGAGGAGAACATTAATGGGAAAAAACTGACGGAGATAATAAATAATGAACATGAAAATGTGAAATATCTCCCTGGATACAAGCTGCCAGATAATGTGGTAAGGCTAAACTCTAGTTATGGAGCAGAGGGACTATTGCTCATGCTGTAAATGGAGGTAGAAATATGTTTTGTTAACACCTGTAGGGTTTATACTGTTTCAGACTGGGTGCTATTTTATTGATGACATCAGAGATTTGAGAAAGTAAAATTATGCAATTGTGCTGGTAGGTAAATCCAACATATGTACTCTTCATCCACACCCCCACCCCAGCCTCACTATTGTATTTATGCTATTTCAGCTTCTGTGTAGGGAAGCAAATGTGAAAATGAGGTCAAGATCAATAGGTCTGACCACACCCATTAAAAAAAATAATTTGGCCCTAACTTTGGAAGAGAACTGGCTGGTCAGTGGGAATTGAAGGGATTTAAAGTATTCTGAAACGCTTAGAAAGCATTACAGGATGAGAATTGGGAGTATTTCTCAAGCAAACTGCAAGCTGTTTGCAGTTTATCTGGTTCTCAGTTTCATTTCAACTATGTGCAGTCAGGTCAGCGTGTTAGATGTAGCATTGCCAGAGCAGAACAGTGAGGCTCCACATCTATTCTGTGCTGGTATAACATGATGGTGGGTGGGCAGGTGGTGACTCTTGCCCCAAAAATGTTATAGGAAGAGACTGCAGCAGCTGACAATTCAGTAAAGATAGATTTTGGGCAGGAAAAACATGAATTGCCATGCCTTGCAGTTTTCTCTTTAACAATAATGCTGAAATCCCATTTCTCTGGGCTTAAACAAGTGTGGTGTTTCTGCTGTCCACTACCTGCTCATTCAAGTTTGTTCTTTTTATCAGTAGGTTGAGCTTATTGCTACATTTTAAGCCTGAGTGCTATTTTAAGATGGTCATCAAGTGTTAGTGGAGTCTGGCAAGTGACTTCAAAGTAAGTCACCTTCTTAAAGGGTAAACAAAATCTATGAGTACACAGAGAGAATATTAACTAGCAGGTGTAAGGCCTGGAGAAGAAATTTGAGTGTATAAGGAACCAAGTAAAGAAACTATTTTCCTGCATGCAAGAATTTATCAAAAATTGAGATTATTTTGTCAAAGATGAGGCCACTTCTTATTTTCTATTTTCTTACTCAAAATACCTGTTTGAATGTTACAGAACATTTTCAGTTTTCGTTGCACTAACCATGCTGGTGGCTGTGAAGATGCCCCTTTCAAGACATAAAATAGCTTGTTTGAAAGCTAAAATTCTTTTGCTTTTCTGGGAAATTTGTCTTACTGCTTGTTTTCAATGATGAAGCACAGTAGTTTATAGCATTCAGTGTTAAGACCAAAATGTGCTTTTACACATCAGATAACACTTGTGTGTGGTGTTAATTTTAAGAAGTTATGTGGCTTTTCTCTCCCATAACTACACAGGTTGCTGTCCCAAACCTTAGTGAAGCTGTAAAGGATGCTGACTTGCTGGTTTTTGTCATTCCTCATCAGTTCATTCATAAAGTCTGCGATGAAATCACAGGACGAGTACCCAAGAAAGCGCTCGGTATAACTCTCATAAAGGTATAATAAATACTGTCCGTTAATAACTGAGAATGTGTCATGGAACCTTCTAAAACAAGGTGGCTTGATATTTGGGTATGAAAAGTCTCTCTGCATTATTCACTTTATTGTTCCATTAAACTTTCTAGATGTAAGATTGGAATTTGTCTGTCATTAGTGGATTGTTTTGCTGTGTTTTATTTTAGGCTAGTGCTTGCAGGAAGAGGAAAACGAGGCTGTTCACAAGACTTTTGAAAAGAAAGAGGGAGTGAATATGTTTTGCACCACCAAGCTTTCCCATCTTTTATTTTTTGTTTCCAAACACATCATTAGATGAAGAGCAGAGCCAAGCATAAAGCTTGGATTGTTAAGGCACATCCCACACGCTGAGCTGATCGTTTTAAGAACTGCTGAGAGAATTTCATGTGACTGAGAGGATCTTTCTCTTGTTCATGTCAAATATTACGTTGCAACAACAGAGGCTGTTCAGCATGGCCCAAAAAGACAGTTTGAGCGTAGGAAATTGGAGGAGGGGGCAGAAGTACTGGAAGTGGTTCACTGGAGTGTGTTTGTAGTTTTGTTTTTTTTGTGTTTGTAGTTCTAGCTGTGCAAGAATTTTTTAATGTTGCTTCTCCCTCTCTCCCCCATGTGTGTGTTTAGGTGCAAAGAATAAGCTATTCCCATAAGGTTTGGAAGGTTCTGGTTTGTTGTTGCTTTGTACTTAGTTGAGAGTAGGCCGCTTTCTTGTTTACTGTCATTTCTGGAAAATTACACATTTCTGGATCTGTGCTTAAAAGGAACAAACCCTCCGCATCACTACTTACTGTGAGCTTGTGTCTTTAGTTTGGCTAGCTAAGCCCATCAAATCTGTATTGTTTTGTTAGTACTGACCTGATATATTGCTGAGATACACGAAAAAGTAACGCTTCCCAAGTGCACTTGCTGCATTTTGTAGAAAAACTTTTAATATTGTAGTAGGATAAAATAAATTGGTTTTAAAAAAGCTGAATGCATAGCATTAATGACACAACTGTCCTAGATGCCCTCAAGTTTATTACTTTGAAGTTGTTCATTTATGCTTCTTTCTTCTGTGAGTTCAAGATAAACTTCATTCTCCTCTAATCTACTAAATGTGATTTATGTTCTCAAGACCTCAGTGATAGGAATAACTCTAATGAAATCAGTAGAGTAAATGAGGATTCATATCAGCATATCTGAAGTCGGAGTCTGGATCTATATTCCTTTCGTATTACTGCTCTGGGTATTGATTACCAGGGCTTTAATGGAGTGTTGATTAATGGCTATGTTTTGTTTTTTTTTCAAAAAAGAGAGGGGGGGGCACGAGGATATACTTCTCCTAAAAAATAAAAATAATCCAACCCCCAAACAAAACAAACAAAAAAACCCAACAACAAAACAGAAAGCCTGTCCAATGTAATGTAAGTAAAATAGTGACACCTGCCAGGCAAGGCAGAGTTGGTTACCAGACAGCTTCCCACTGTGCCCTGCGGCTCGGCATCAGGAGGCCACCTTTTGAAAGAAAAGTTTTGAGGTTTTTTTTTCTGGAAAAATCCCAAGTACCTGTTAGCTTTTATGAAAAGGCTTAAGTGTGCATCGTTAAAAGTATCATTTAAGAAGAAAGGGCAGATAATTGAACACAACAATGAAACTAAGTAGTAGTGACTGGAACGCTTTCTTTCCTCTACTTTTGCAGCTTCTTTATGCATGCTGTTTTCATCAGTCATATTTTTAGTGGTCTCATTATGCTCAACACTAATGCTATTAAAGTGGCTTCTGTTAACTTTGGCAGTTAAAAGTGCAGTTCTGCTCTGAAAAATATCATTAGTGAGACGTCTTGTCTCTTTGCTTTCTGAATTGCTTGGCAAGTTAACAGTGTGTCATCTGCAGTCTTTTTTTCCCTTTTTTTTGACAGTCTACTCTTCAAGCAGCGCCTAATGTCTGATAATAAACCCGAGTCTTTGGGAAACAAAGACATTTGTCCACTGGTTAATTTGTGTTCCCACTGAACCATTTGTATCTGTGTTGCTTTGTGTAAGTTCTGAACACTGGGGTCTATGGAAACCTGACAAATCATTGTGTGGGTGTAGGGGGAGGAACTGTACACAACGGTGCAGTAGGGCAGTGAATGCAGGGAGTGGGCTGGGTGGAGATCATTCAGTTTGCTCTTCTGGCAGCCTCAACATCAACCTCATCCTCATCTACCTGTACACGGGCCCCAGGATTGCTCTGGCTGGCATGGTAGGATGCAAGCGATAGCACCACAGACCTGGACTTGCATTGCCCGGGGATCATTGCTGCCCAGTGGATATTCCCATGTTGGAGCCTTGGGTTTTGGGGGCTGGAGAGGTGTTTGGTTTTCCCTGTCATCTTGTCATTCAGTATTGGATTTAATTCTACAAGAGATGAAGCTCTCCTTGACTTTGTCAGAAGTTGCATTTGTTTTATAGGAGGGCTGAATTTGGCACCTAAGTCTGTCTGGTCTTCTTTCACTTGAATGAATACTTGTTGTGTACATATTCACATTTTTGGAGTTGTTCCTAATGTGTGCATGCTTTTCAGTTTATTAATTGCCTGCTTTAGGAGGAGAGGCCTTACGGTTGTTTTGGGGGGATGTGAGGGAAAAATACATGTATATGTGTGCTTGCTTTCAGATTCTTTCTGTATGGCTCATTAAGGATGAGAAAGCAGAGCTGTGCATTAAGTGATACAGATAGAAAAGTAATGCAGAAATGCAAGCACTGTTGTCTAGTGTAATTGGCTGGTTTTATACAGACATTTCTGCATGTGTCTTGATTGGACCATGTCATCTAAGGAGTAGTACATCTGATCTATGGGGATGCAAATTACTGCTTGCCTGAAATGTCACTACTGGCAATATGTGAGTGTGTGTGTTTGTCTCTGGAAGTAGTAGAGGATCACACTGCCTTTTTGCCTTTAAATCATAATTCAAATTAACAATCCCCAAAAGTACCAAATCCTCAACATTAAAAAATAATACTATATAAAAGGTGATGCACTGTGGGAAAGAAAGGCCATTTCAGCAGCTTGTCTGCCATGCCCCTGTTCTAAAAACTCCAAAGGAGTCTGCATGTAGCAAGAGTTTCTGAGAAGAAAGTGGTCTCATTTGGAGTTCTTGGCTCAGGCAGATCAGGGTACCAGGCTCTCTTCTCCATTACAGCATTAATCTCTGGGGTGATCTTTTCTGCACCTACTTTCGTGCCTTTCAAAGAGTGCATTATAAATACAGTTTAAAAATATCCTCAGAAGTTAAATTATCCTCAGTTGTTCAGCTTTCTACACATCTGTGGACAGCTGTTCCATTTTAGTAGCAGTCAGAATAATTGAACTGGGTTTCTACTAGTGAACTGTTGTTGGTATCATACACAAGGGAATCTGACTCTGATATTTCAGTTCGGATACCTCTCCACAAAACAGGTTATTGGGATGCCATTTGGTGAGCTCTGGTGTGATTTCAAATCCAAGTGCAGGCCTGATTCACCACTGATGGATTGGTGATGCTTCACTGATTTTAGTAAGGATACACTGATACCAGGCAGCTGAGATTCTGAACTAACAAAGCTGAATATTCAGCACTTCCTAGAATCAGGGCTTTGATTGAGCATGGAATAAAAACTGTTAGCATCATCTAGAGTTTAAGGTGCTACCTCCTATGAAAAGACAGCTTGGACAGGTTACAATAGCAGAAGTTTCACTGCTAGCAAGTTTGTCATGTTTAGTCTCTGTCTGAATAGGCCTTGTTGCAGTTCTTATCCATGAACAAGACTAATTGTAATGTGCTTTCTTCTCTGCTGTGTCTGGTGAATGACTTTTTAGTAATTTCATTTAATGTTGGCTACAGGGAATAGATGAAGGCCCGGAGGGACTCAAACTGATCTCTGACATTATTCGAGAGAAGATGGGAATAGACATCAGTGTGCTGATGGGAGCTAACATTGCCAATGAGGTGGCAGCAGAGAAATTCTGTGAAACCACAATAGGTACTGTTCCAAGTAATAAGAATGCTTAAAACATGCTCCTGTCCTCACAGTTGCACACCAAATATCTCATGTTTTATAATTTTCAGCATTAGCTGGCTGTTACCAGATACGGTTGGGTTCTAATGATTTTAATGTTGGATTTCCTAGAATGTTTACACTTGTAGAAGTACTAGGGCAATACTGGGAATAGAAGGAGAGGGAGGAGTGCAATTTTGCCTAGTCTCACTAGGGTTGTGACCTTGGCAGGTGAAATACTAAGCATGCTTTCCATCACCCTCTACATAACAAGCTGCATTATTTTTTTACTATGCTTAAGATTTTTCTTGGGTTTGCATGGCTTTATATAGATGAAAGATTACATAGTCTGTACTCTGGTTCAGGTGTCACAGATGGTACATTTATGCATGTTTGGGTTGTTTCTTTTTTAAAGTATTAATATTTTAATTTCTCAAAATAATTAGTTCCCCCAAAATCTAGACATAGTTTTAGTTCTGTGTATCACCTTGGATTTCAGCATCTAGACAGGCATATGTGTGTGTCTATATGCACATAGGTAGTCATACATAATAGCACGGAGTTCATGTAATTTTTTCAGCATTAATTTTTACAGTTTTGTGTATTTTTAGCTCTGTAACCTCTCATTAGCAGCTTTTGTATTGAACATGTTTTTGAATGGTTGAATTACCTCTTAGTGCTTAGAAACATTTCAGTGGCAACATGGTCAATTAAAAAAACATCCTTGACATGCCTTTATCAGCAGGTATTTTTCCATAATGCAGGCCTTAAAAATAACTGGTAGAATTGCACCTGCTATATTTTTAATTCCCCTTTGTTTTATTATTAACTGTTCTTTTTAAAGGTGATGATCAAAGAAAGAGAGTATAGAAAATTAATGGAATTGTTTAGAATCTGCTGCTGAGCAGACAGTTATAAAGAAGTCCAGAATGACTCACTGCAGAGCTTCTAAGTGTGATGTGGACATGTCCTAAGTCACTTAAAACAGGACTCTGTTTAGGATGAAGATAGAACAACCTTATCTATGCTTTTACATATTTTGGCTTGCACAGGAAAGGCTAAATAACACCCCCAAAAAATATGCATACTTTCTCTCTCTTAACAGGCAGCAAAATCTTGGAAAATGGCCTTCTGTTCAAGGAACTCCTGCAGACTCCAAACTTCCGAATAACTGTAGTAGATGATGCAGATACGGTTGAGCTGTGTGGTGCTCTGAAGGTGAGATTATCAGGCTGCAGTTGGTACACAGGTGGAACAGTGATCCTTGTAGAAAAAAGAGCATATTTAAATGTGAAGAATTCAGGTTTTTGTGCTTTATGTAGTGTATAAAACTGCTACATAACATTTCCAGAAGGACCATGTGGGAAATTAGGGAGTAGCATGTTCTGAAAGTTGGCTTTTAGACCCTTGTCTCACCATCTCCCAGGTTCTCTTTCTACATCTTTCACTTAGCTTACACACAGTCAGGAAACAAGTGATTTCATCTAACTGATCAGCATATTACTAAATCCATTTTAGTTTCATTTTTTTCTTTCTTTCTTTCTTTTTCTTTCTTTCTTTCTTTTTCTTTCTTTCTTTCTTTCTTTCTTTCTTTCTTTCTTTCTTTCTTTTTTTTTTTCTTTTTTTTGCAACAGTATGTTCACAAAAAGAAAGGGAGAAAGAAGTTGGCATTAATCCTTTGTGTCTGTTGACAAAACTACTTCACTCCCCTCTTCATTGACTTACACAATGTCAGCACTCCTATGTTTTATATTTTGTGGACATACATACACTGCATCAGGTTTGTGTGGATAACCACATACAGAAATGTCCTGAGTAGGAAAGAAGTAATTTTGGACAGTTACTCATTTGGAATTTTTTTGGTAACAAAATTGATGTTGACAAGAAGCAAAGGCTAACTTCAACATATTCTTATGGCTATTTTTTTCAGGTTAATTTACAGGCCATTTGTGAAAGGAAGGCATAAGTCATTTGGCAACTTGGCTCGTAGTACTGTAGTTCACACTAACTGATATCTATCATGGAAGCATTTATGATGGGTGTAGTGGTTTAGTAGATAATCTGGCTTTTTTATTTTTTATGTTTTGGATAATTATTTTGTATTACATAATTTCAACAGAGAAAACAAACTACACCATTCACTTGTAAAGCTACCACACCAATGAATGATGTCTTTAAGCTAAGGAGTTCCGATTCCTGCTTAGCGGGAAGTGGATTGATAGCTATAATAACATAATTTTTTGCATACTGGTTTTCTTGATAACTTTGTCTTGAGAGCTGTCATACTGGAAGTGCTGAGGAGAGGAGGAGGTCATGGATCTGTTCACTGGGCTAATGGGATACACTTTGGTGTAACATGCTTTGGAGTTGCTGTATTTACAGCAGTTTATCACGGTTGTGGAGCTCATCATTTGGCTCCACAGGCATTGCTTTAAAATGCTATGACGAGGTGGGAGGTTAGCAGGAGAGAAAACCCTGTGTGTAGACCCATGGAATTAGTAAAAAAGTTTTACAAACTATTTTTTTAAAAATCTTCTTAACCTGATGTTTTCTGGCTAGCTTAAATTCTTCTTTGGTAGAGGACCTTGAGAGAGGTAATGTTTATTCCAGACAAATCTCATGAAAGGGTGCTAGAGATAAGCGTGCCTATCAGACTGAGCAGCTAGTCAGCAGACACACAAACTCCACTGTAAAGGTCTAAGTCAGGGAAGATACCAGTATCTCTTTGGAAGTGCAGAAGAGTTTAAAAAAATTGTTGTTCTTGACCTGGAAAGATACTGAGGTGAAACTTGTGTATTTTCTCTGGAGCCTTGTTTTGTGCCTCCTTCCTGCTTAATCATGCACCCTGCAGACTGAACTCTTGCATTTCTAAAAAGTTTCATTTCTAAAAAGCTGTATATATTCTATGTGCTCTGATCACTTGGTTTTGATTGTAGTATATTTTGTTAACTGAGTTGAGACTTCCAAAGAAATGCATAGTATGAGCTCTGAACAAAAAATGAATTACGGATAGATTAATGTGTATAAAATACTATGAGTTTCTTGCCTGATTAAAAGGCATGAATGGGTATAAAGTGGCGTAGATCAGTCATGCTAATATAGGTGATTTTTTTAAAGTTATAACTCTTCCTTAATCTCAAAGAAAAATTTATTAAAATCATGTTTTTAAAGGTAATTTTTCATTTAAAACCCTTTCTAGTTTAATCCTAAATTTTGTGCTGACAGCAGTAAATAATTTCCTGAGCTCTTTTTAACTCAAACATTGCAGAATTTTATTAATGCATTGGGAACATGCATGTCTCTGAAAGAAAATGAGGAAGCTAAAACTAAACAGATGTGTATGTTTTTATTGCCTGTGCAAAGCAAAATGCAAAGCTCAGATGTGAATAGTGAAATGTAAACTTGAGCTTTTTCTCTTAGAAGTTGTGCATTCTTATTAGGAGAATTGTTTGCGAAGGGTAACAACAAGCACTTTGCTATTTTATTATTAGTCTGATAATCTTTGTAATTAAAAATGTGAAAAATGTGAAAAAAATGTGAAAAATCACGTTTTCATGTGATTGTTTTCAGGGGAAACAGCTGACTTTTACTTTATTAAACTTGGAAAGTTACTTCATGAAAAAAATAGTAAAAATTAGCATTATTTAACTTGCTGAAAGGAGGAAATTCCTATTTCAGAAGATGACAGTGTCGTGTTGTGTGAAGAGACAGGTAAAAAGAGAGAGGTTCTACTCTCTATAGCAGTGCCGATTCAAAATGTCAGCAGCATCACTGCTAACTGCAGCTTAGAAGACAGAAATAAGCAGTCACACTTGCCAGTCCATACTGTGTTTTTGGATATTGAAACAGTAAAAGCAACTCCTGCATTGGTATTTGAGGAATNAGCAATAAATAATTTCCTGAGCTCTTTTTAACTCAAACATTGCAGAATTTTATTAATGCATTGGGAACATGCATGTCTCTGAAAGAAAATGAGGAAGCTAAAACTAAACAGATGTGTATGTTTTTATTGCCTGTGCAAAGCAAAATGCAAAGCTCAGATGTGAATAGTGAAATGTAAACTTGAGCTTTTTCTCTTAGAAGTTGTGCGTTCTTATTAGGAGAATTGTTTGCGAAGGGTAACAACAAGCACTTTGCTATTTTATTATTAATCTGATAATCTTTGTAATAAAAAATGTGAAAAATAAAAAATGTAAAAAAATGTGAAAAATGTGAAAAAAATGTGAAAAATCACGTTTTCATGTGATTGTTTTCAGGGGAAACAGCTGACTTTTACTTTATTAAACTTGGAAAGTTACTTCATGAAAAAAATAGTAAAAATTAGCATTATTTAACTTGCTGAAAGGAGGAAATTCCTATTTCAAAAGATGACAGTGTCGTGTTGTGTGAAGAGACAGGTAAAAAGAGAGAGGTTCTACTCTCTATAGCAGTGCCGATTCAAAATGTCAGCAGCATCACTGCTAACTGCAGCTTAGAAGACAGAAATAAGCAGTCACACTTGCCAGTCCATACTGTATTTTTGGATATGGAAACAGTAAAAGCAACTCCTGCATTGGTATTTGAGGAATGAGAAATAGTACACTATGAGAAATACTGTATTCTGCCAGCTTCTGCATTTTTTCTATAAATACCAGCTTGGGAAAAGGAGACTTTTCTGGTATTTTTGGCATAATAGACTAGATCTTGTTAGAAGTCTATACTTAGCTCGCTCTTTATTTCTTCAAGCCTTTCTAAGCAGGGAAGATTTTCAATGATAAATTGTTTGAAATTTGTTTTTTGAGGCATACTTGAATTCAGACTGTAATAATAGGTATTGCATGAAATAGGGTGGGCGTGAAAGAACATGTGTTTTATTGCTATTTATATATACTTATGTATATATATATATGCATATATATATTGAATATCCACTTCATTTACTATATTTATTTTTGTGACACTGGGCTGATGGGGATGTACTGAAGTATAGAAATCAGCACAGTGAAACTGCAATCTTGCATCAGCTCGGAGACTGGTAGAATGGGCAACAGCAGTCACTACAAAACCTGATGATACCGAGGAAGAACAGCTGTCTATAGTAACTTACTTGCTGAAGTAACAAAAAGTGCTTGGCATATTCTTCTCTATCAGGATTTTTTTTCTTTCGAGGACTGAAGCACATTTTGCATTTATTTGTTGACCTTTTCTAAGGGTTGAGGTCAGAAGTTAACAGATGTCAAATTTGGATAGTTCAGGTTCAAGGTGTTCAGTTGGCTTTACAGGCAGCCCAACCCAAGGCCACTTACAAGTTCCAGCTGCTGTTTGCCAGACGATGAAGGGGCCTTCCTAGGAAGTGCTTAAAGGTTGTGACAGTGCTGTAAGAGTAGTATGTGCATCTGTGCATACGTATGGATGTGCTCCTAGGTGCTGATGGATGTGATACTCCAGAGTAGTACAGATCTAAGGTTATAACCTCTGAGGTGTTGGAGTCATTAGTGCCTGTGCCAGCGTGTGGTCTTACAACCGAGCAGCACAGATGTGAGGCAAGACTGAGCTGGTATATGAGCCTAGCAGCACGCTTAAGAGGCAATATGAATATTGGTAGCTGCATTCTGCGGTGTAAACTGTACTGGAATGACTTATGCAGTGCAGCAGTGCCAGGGGTGAGCGTGAGGGAAGGAGAAGTGAGAATCTTATCTCTGGATATGGCAAAATGGCCACACTGCAGCTTGATATATAGAATCACAGAATCAGAGAATGGCCTCACCTCCATCCCTGGAAAGGTGATGGAACAACTTGTTCTTGGCACTATCTCTAGGCATATCAAGGATGAGGGGGTCATTAGGAGCAGTCAACATGGTTTTACCAAGGGTAAGTCATGTTTGACCAACCTTATAGCCTTCTATGAGGAAATAACTAGGTGGATAGATGATGGTAGAGCAGTAGATGCGGTTTATCTCGATTACAGTAAAGCACTGTCTCCCACAGCATCCTCATAGATAAGCTGATAAAGTATGGGCTTGGTGATCAGGTAGTGAGGTGGATCAAGAACTGGTTGAAGGGAAGAAGTCAGAGAGTTGCAGTCAATGGGACAGAATCTAGTTGGAGGTCTGTGAGTAGTGGTCGGTACTGGGACCGGTGTTGTTCAATATCTTCATCAACGACCTGGATGAGGGTACAGAAT
>VZRW01008073.1:4478-28111 GCA_013398125.1 Aegotheles bennettii | reverse complement strand
GCAAGTTTGAACATAGGAGGTTCCATGTGAATATCAGGAGAAACTTTTTCACTGTGAGAGTGCCAGAGCACTGGGACAGGCTGCCCAGAGAGGTTGTGGAGTCTCCTTCTCTGGAGACATTCAAAACCCGCCTGGATGCGTTCCTGTGTGATGTACTCTAGGTGACCCTGCTCTGGCAGGGGGGTTAGACTAGATGATCTTTCGAGGTCCCTTCCAACCCCTAGGATTCTGTTATTCTGTTTGGGTTGGAAGGGACCTCAAGGATCATCCAGTTCCAACCCCCTGCCATGGGCAGGGACAGCTCCCACTAAACCAGGTTGTTCAAAGCCCCATCCAACCTGGCCTTGAACACTGCCAGGGAGGGGGCAGCCACAACTCCTCTGGGCAGCCTGTGCAAGTGTCTCACCACCCTCACAGGAAAGAATTTCTTCCTAATATCCAATCTAAATCTCAGGAGTTGGGAAGGATGAGCCCAGACAGTCTGTGTAACTCCATGCCATGTGGCTGTAGCTCCCTGAAGGAGCAGCTGGGAAGCAGCTGTTCACCCCAGCCATGCTCCGTTCCTGCCTGTACAGTTGCTTTGTGGATCACCCCTACAAGATAGGACACGAGGCCCTGTGGGATTGCAGTCACTGCAGGGGCCGCACTCACAGGCTCACAGGAGGAGCTGCCTTTAACGTAGTCCAGACACAACAGGCCTTTTGCTTTCAGTGACGGTGGGAAGGAAGGAGAAACAGAGGAGGAGGACTCACTCACCATTTCAGGTGGCTGTGGCTGGCTGGAGTCTGTGAGCCCAGCCAAGACACCAGCCCTGCTGCAGTGGCATTTGTGGTGGAGCCCTGATATGGACAGACAATGCAGAGGTATCAGCCCTGCTCCTTCTCCCTTTCCAGTAAAGCTGAGGTCTCTGGGAAATCTTCAGCTGGTTAGCGAAACTGAAGATGTCTGCAACTTAATGTGGAACCTCAATGTAAGTTCAGGGATCTGAAGAATAAAAAACCTTTGAGTGGCAGCAGACAAGGACCAAGACAGATGTGACAGTTACAGTAGAAAGGAGAAGGAGCAGCACCTGTGGTTGCCTTTCAGGTTGCTTCAGGCCCATCTCTAAATCTTATGGCTCCAGCTTAGCCTTAAGCGAAGAAGAAAGAAGTATAACGATGATTTGTACTTTACCAAGTTGCATGACCCAGCATTATAACTCACAAAGGTGGTCTGGCAAAGTGTGTTTATGGCGGTCACTGTTGGATAGTCAGTCTGGGCACTGTAGAAGTTGATTGTGGTCATTACTTTTTCCTGATACTAAGTGGAAATGAAATCCATTATTTACATTCAAGTTTGCCACAAGCAAGCAAGCAGTTTATGCTTAACCTCTCTGACAGTCCTGCTGATACCGTCTTTGATTTGTTGAGTCTTCATTTGACCTCTCTCAGCCATCATGTGAAGCAAGGAGCTTCTCCAAGTTAATGTGTAAAGGGAGGGAAAGCGGGCTGTGCTGAGCTGTGATACTACCTCGAGGAAGGCTGGATGCCTCGCGTGAATTAACATTTCTGCTTAGTTCCCTAATGATTCATTTAATTATGGAGAGGTAATGGTTGCCTCGGAAATGGCCTCTGAAGCTGTCTTCATGAGCACTCCACAAACTAACTGTAATCAGACTAGGACTGTAAATTGGGTATTTCTGAGCACTGACTGTGTAAGAGAAGTGTCTTGTCAGCAAAGTCTGCAGAGTTGTTAGCCTTGGTTTCTTGGTCATCTGTTGACCTTACATTCGTGACCTCTGGCAAGTTTGCAGCAGGTTAACATGTTAAAAAGAAAAAAAAAGACACTTTTTCTCATTTGTTCTGACACATACTATGAGCACTGCCTGGCATCAACTTTTCTTTTTTGCAGAGTAGCTTCGCTATCCCATCATAAAATAACTGAATCCAGTCTTTGCTCATGTTCTAGAATAACTAGGATTAATGCCAGCTTCTGGATACCAGACCAGCTAGACTTGCCTGTTAGTGCAAAGTATTTTAGTAGCTTAAAGCCGTATGCAATATAAAAAACACCCTATGCATCTTGCTTACAGGATGCGTGCTTTAATGTAAAAAGCTGTTAATGCCAAGATGGGAGAAATGGTTTTGCTCAAGCGTGAAGCGGTCTTGAGAGCTCCGAGTCCCTCAGGCCAAGAGGAACATTGTGTTGCAGTTATTTTGGGGTGGTTGTGACAATATTTTTGAACCTTGGGAACAATAGGTTTGTCTGTAGGCTAAAGTTATTCTTGCTTATTGGGCTCCTGAGACCCCCATGTTGTGTATGCGAACACCGTCAGTCTTTGAGCTCACAGAAACATGGGCTCTCTCCTCTTGCACAAATGTATACCCATTGCATTTCCAGGAACTTCTGTAACTTTAGGTGTAGGCTTTAGCAGCGGCAGTGTTCAGGATCAACCATATCAGATACAGAAGGATGTTTTTGCCGGGTAGATACTTGATTCTCCCCCTACAGTCTCCTTCTCAGAGGATTGTTACAGTGCTAGTGCCATTAGACTCTTGTGTGTTGTGTTCTGCTTATGCATCTTCCTTAAACAAACTTGGCTTAGTGCCTGCACCCAGATATTTCAAGTACTAAGCTGCCTGTTTTGGTCTTGTTTTTCACTGGAAGATGACTTGTAAGATTTTTTTGTTATTTTCTTTTTAAAAAGGAGTGGCTCATCTTTCAGTAGGGTGTAATTTTCAGTGTGGTATGATTCAGTTCTCTGCAGTAGAACGAGGCAGAAGAGAGTTGTCACAGGTTATTCAAGGATTTAAATGAAACCAGATCCTGGTTATGGCATGGGTGTGTGTTCTAGAGCATAATCAGATGTCTTGTCTCCTCATTATTTACAAAGTTGTGTAAGAACATACAATTTTGCAAACAAGTAGCTTAGTGTTTCAGAGTTAGACTCGCAACTTCCCTTCTTTCCTACCCCGTTTCCTCAGAAATAACTACTCTGATATGACTTGCTTAAAACAATATTCTTGTTGCTCTAAAGGCAAACATTGCAAAAGGTAGACGTAGGCAACAAAATCACAGGCCAAATCCTACTTGTAACTATGATCAGGTAGGCTGCTTCAAAGTGGAAAAGAAAGTAAAAGCAGACAAAGTTGGAGGGAAGGGGAAGCTGCAGTATTGGAGTGTTCAAGAAGTACTTGGAAAAAGCCCAGAGGTTGTTCAAAAATGGTTTTGTTTTTAGCTGAGCACTAGACACTTTCAGACTTTACATATGTATAAATTCCATTTAAATGGGTTATCCCATTTGAAAACTTCTTAAATACCTGTTTGACTTCCTCTTGCTTTGCCACCAAATGAACAAATACTGGAGGTGGCTCTGGGAGAGGCATTTGATGAAAGCATACCTTGACTGAATCACTGCAGCCAAGATTTAAGTCATGATGATCTGAAGTACCAGCTTTAAAAGTCTGATCATCTTTTCCTGCTTCAGGTCTGATGTTGAGGTATCTGTCTGCAATTTTTAAGGTCGCCTTTAGACCTTGGCTATCTGCTCAGAAAACAATGACTCATCCTCTGGCCTCATTTGGTTCAGTGTCACCTAGCCATGGCTGGCCACACGGCACTGCAGCTGCACAGTCCAAAAACCAAACCAAACCCAGCTGTTAATCAGCTTGTTGCTTTCATTAGCAACTTCTGACTGTTACTGTTTCTTCAGCAACAGTTAAAGTTGGTTTGGTTGGTGAGTTGGGTTTTGTCCCTGCATCAGGTGCTACATTAGGTGCCATAGAGTTGGTTCTCCAGTGGTTTCTGTTGAAGTCTGCTGCTTTTGCTGCATTGCAGGAAGGTATTGCTACATATATTGCTAACTAACTGTGGCTTGTCTCTGACTCCCAGGCCAGAGAACAGCTTTTATTGTCACTTCACTCAAACATCTCTTAACTAATCTCTATGTTCATAAACCAAAGAAGGGACTGTATAGCTGATTGTTCCTGAAGAAAGAGCACGTTCTTTGTAGAAGGGTCTCATCAGGTGTAAGAAAAAAACAGAACATTTTTTGCTTAGGAAAGTTCTTTCTGTGTCTTGAACCTTCTGGGGACCCTTAATTAACTATTACTGTTACAGGAACTCTACGTACTTTAGAGGGCTGAATACTGTTGGCTTGGTTGAATTTGGTCCCTTAGCACCTTAGCATATCAGCATGGAAGTCAATAAAGGTTTCTTAGTTTCAGTATTACTTTAATCATAAAGAAATTATGGATAAAAGAGCAGTGGGATGTCAGCCTAATTTTACCCCTACCTCAGGGCAGGAAGAGCTCCACCTAGATAAAACCTTGTTTGAGTGTAGTGTAACCTGTTTGTTCTTAAAGATAATCAATAATAATAGCTCCACAGCCTCTAGGGCAACAGCTTTAGCTATGCTTTGATCCCTGGAGATATTTAGTAATGTAAGACTTCTCATCCTTTTTCTCTTTTTTTGAGATTATCCCATAGACCTCAAAATCCCAAAAGCAAAAGAATAAAACAACCACCTAACCTTACACTAGCAAAATGTTTGCAGTTCTTAAGGACATCTGCACTCTGTCTCCTAGGATTCTGTAAGCAATCATTGACTCATTTCCCATTTGTTTTTTCTTTTCTCATTAGAATATAGTAGCAGTAGGAGCTGGGTTCTGTGATGGCCTTTGCTGCGGTGACAATACCAAAGCTGCTGTTATTCGCCTTGGCCTAATGGAAATGATTGCCTTTGCCAGAATTTTTTGCAAAGGAAGTGTATCTACTGCCACTTTTCTGGAGAGCTGTGGAGTTGCTGACCTCATCACAACGTGTTACGGTGGCCGGAATCGACGTGTAGCAGAAGCGTTCGTTAAAACTGGAAAGGTACCTTGTCCACTGGGTGAAATCTATTGTTGCAAGTTCTAGCACTCCTGGTTTGTTGGAGTAGTACTACAATTATCTGAGGCATGCTAGCTGTACTGAGTGAGTACCCTTTTCCCTAATTTTTGAGTGTGTTACAAGGCTAGAATGAGTGTAAAAATGTTAAAAGGGAGAGGTGGTTAAAAAAAAAAGCTGGGGGGATAAGACATTGGGAGATGCAGATTTAGAGAGAATATTTACAAACGGGAATATAGGAGAATATTATATATGCTCACTCAAGTACACTTTTGAGAAAGGAAAAACTTTCAGTAGCTTTTTTTTTTTTTCTATCCAGATGATATTGTCACGGTTATGAAAACTTTATCATAGCTTTCCTTTTCTTGCTTTCCCTGCCTCCCCCCTTGTTTAGTCTATTGAAGAATTGGAGCAAGAAATGCTGAATGGCCAGAAACTGCAAGGACCACAGACTTCTGCGGAAGTGTATCGCATCCTCAAGCAGAAGGGAATGCTGGAAAAGTAAGTAAGAACAGATAAAGCAAGTTCCACATACCCCTTTTTTATCTCCGTAACTCTTTTTTGCATTTTTAGTCTTGATATCTTCACGATGGTAACAGCCAAAAAGAAAATCACTGTAATAAGAATAGCTTAATCCCCAGTTAAAATCACAGAGAGAAGTGAATAAAACCTCAAAATATTGCTGTAGATAGAGCTAATAGTGTGACATTAAATTTGTGAATGCCCTTCTGTTTACAGAACATATTATTGTCTCCTGCTACCATAGAAAAGCATAGCAGAGTGTGTTTTTTAATGTGAAAAGAATAAAACACGTGAAAATAGCAGCTGAGTTTTCTAAAGAGACTTGTGAAGAAGCTTTACAGCTCATTTCATAGTAATAAATTCATTGCTTATCTCCAAGGAGAGGATCTTCTTTATTAAGGATCTGTATAGCAAATCAGATGAATAGAGTGGCTGCTTCTGTACACGTGTGTTCTGGCTTAGATACAGCAGTTTTCTTTCTGAATGTGACTTTCAGTTTGGTCTAGGATAAAACCTGCCATCTGCTTGTCTAGGTCAGGTTTTTGTGTCATGAAATTAAGCAGGTTGTCTTGGCTTTTTAATTTGTATTCGAGTCAGAACATGCATGATTCCTAAAGCCACACACAGAGTTGTCCCCTTATGAGATTAACGGATGTATTATCTCTAACTGTTCCTGTTTGTAGATGAGGCAAAATCAGAAAATAAATGACTGCCAGTGAGAAGACCAAACCTTCCCTGTTATTTTTTTTCCAAAGTAGTTTTTAAAGTCTAGTTTTAATGGATCAGCTGCATTAAATGGCTTATTTTTAAACATTATCTTTGGGATTAAGGCCCCTAAGTCTGCCTCTGCAGTAATTAAGCTAACTGCAGGAAAAAAAAAGTAATTAAAATGTTGGCTTCGGTCCTTGCTGTTTATGATTCCCTAAATGAGGCAGGATGCTGTCTCATTTTTGTTGGTTGGTTGTTTTTTTCCCCTATTCCATATTACAACAAATTGAGTGTGTTATAGAAGACCTTGGGTTGTGTTTTTAATAAAAAATATGAAAATAGAGAATTGCTAATTTCTGTTTGGTATATCACCATTCAGTTCTTCATGAAAGGTTTCATTCAACAAGACTTCTGAAAGCAACTTTCAAAGTGTTTTTTGAAAACTCTCTTGCTTTAAAACACAAAACACAGTAAAACAGCCGTGGTGTCCAAGTGAACAGGAAAGAGTTTGGTAAGAGTAAAATTTCATACTCTTACCCTACAAAAAGAGTCCCAAGGCTACACAGAAATATGCAGAAGTCAAAGTACAAGAGCCTTGGTATAGCAGGGTTGATGTCTGTTGATATTTACAGTACAATTCATTTTTTCATTTCAACAGTTGTAGAACGATCCCTCTTAACAAGCTGAGACATCAGATGCATTTTGAGTTTGCTGGCCCTGAGCCTTGCAGTCAGCCTTGGCTCTGCTTTCCCCATGTGAACTGTGGCAGACTTGTGCACGGCAGAGTTGTGTCCTCTGTGGTAACCAGCAAGACTTAAGTATCAAAAAGTGGTTTGCAGTACTGTTGCTTGTTTGCTGAGAAGTAACTGCCAGTACTGTATGTAAAGCTCTGTGAAACTTCTTTTGCTTCAGAAGGTTCAGGTGCTTTGGGGCTGTCTCTAGTAAAATCTCACATACGCGTAACAAGTTTTATTGTAGTGCCTACATTTAAATTTTTACAGTAAAAGCAAATTCAGCATCCCATTACCCCCCAGCTCTATATATTATACAAAATGAGTGATAAAGAAGTGAACCATGTTACACATTTGCATTTATTAATTTTTTTCCCTGCACATTTCCTGGTAAGACTTTTGCAGCCTAAACAGTGTAGCATTAGATCTGAAAGAGAAGCTATGTTGCTATATGCTAATTTTGGTTCTGTGGATGAAATAAAAAGAAAAATGGTCAAAATGTCTCAGTATAAAAGGCCACACTGAAATGGCATATTTTTTCTAGTGAACAGATAATTATTCCCTAAAATTCACCAGGCTTTGTATGAAAATAGGACTTGTCTGGCTGTCACTGTCCTGGATGGACAGAAAGCAAATACTGTAAAGCATGTAGCAAGCCTTCAGATTATCAGAGAAACCTGAATAATTTGAGGGTTGTTGGAAATGTGGCCAATTTAAAAAAGAAAAAAAAAGAAGAGAGAGAATTTAGTGTTTCAAAATCCACATTTAATTTTGGACTCTTATTAAAAACCTTACCTACAGTTTTTTCTTGGGTCTCTTTGTGTTGTACTCTGCAACTGTATTATCAAATTATTGCTCAGAGATAGTGTGTAACTGATGTGCCAGTCATCCTTTTTAACCATAGATGAGTACTGCTATAAGAATGTCAAGGAAAAATGTGAGTGTTTTTAACTTTTCAGATCATTTAATGGCTGTGCCATACATAATGGATGCTGCAGGCTCCATTATAGCTAGCTTGGCTTCTGAGAGTGACTCATTTTAGAGATGCATGTAGGTTCTGTATTTATCCAGTGCTTTTCAGCCTGGCGTTAGTGCTTGACAAGTATTAAAAGAAATTGATTTTTTCTTTTCCCTCTCCTCACCCCATTTTATTTCTTCCATTTAAGAAAAAGTTACAGAATAAACTTACACTGTGTTTGCTTTCCCCACCCTGTTTCCTCAGGTTTCCACTATTCACTGCTGTGTATCAAATCTGCTATGAAGGGAAGCCTGTCAGAGAGATGATATCTTGCCTTCAGAGCCATCCAGAGCACCTATAAAATCAATCAGGCCGTCGTAAGAATGCAGGCTTTCAAATTTATATCTGGGTTCAATTGGATGTATCATTAAGCTTCCTTCAAAGCTGCTCACTAGGCAACAGTAACAACATGAATGTCTCAGAATGGGAATTGGTTTCTGCTATAAAGCCTAGTTTGACATAGCATGTGGTGTCGGCGATTGTTGTTTTTATTGGCTAAAATACAACTGTTTTAAGAAGCGCAATGAAAAAGTTGCAATACATATCTAGTTTATATACACAAGTGTACTTTCTGTGTGTTCCTACACCATAAACCACAATGTTTTGTTGTCTCTTACTGAGGCCTAGTCCAAAATCCACTGGACACCACGGGAAGAATCTCACTGGTTTTGATGGAGACTGAATCAAGCCTGTAACCTTGAAATATTAGGAGTCTTTCTGTTAGAGCTTGGTTTTGTTCTGCGTATACATTGAAATTTGAACATTTTGCATGCTTATGATTATATTGATTTAAGCAATATTAATGCAAAACAAGTGGTAGCAGTTATTCGGGGGGCTACAGGAATATTTTAATGAACTCTGGTGAAGAATATTTTGATTTTTGAAAGTCTTTAAAACTGTCAGACTATTTTGAAACCAATTTCTAAGTGAATTTAAAGTTTTTAATTACACTTTTAAAGGGAATATGCTAGAGGGGGGTTATTACTTCCCCTTCTGTTTTTTAATCCTTGCATTTTTTGTATTTCTCCCTTGCCGTTCCCAGGTGTTAGGTTCTTCTAGAATCCTATTCCCCAAAACAAGTGGGAGTTGTTGACCTGGGAATTGTGAACCTTTGGAGCCTAGGGTTCATTTTAGTGTTTTACCTGTGGTCGTTCTTCACTGGTATTGTTTGGGGGGTGGGAAAGGATACTCTTGGGGTATCTGCTGCTCAAAATTGTCATGCTGTGTTTCTAGCTTAACCATCAGCTACAAAGTGTTGCACCCCACACAACACTCCAAGGAATGTTTGGGGAATTCCCTGGTAGATCATGCTTGTGTTGTCAATGCGCCAGTATGCTGACTGCATTTATTTCAGTGCCTGCTAGTGACTGACATGTCAGCTGGTCTGTAGTCCTGAACCAGCCTCCCCAGAGAAACGATGAATTTTGAAGTTATTCTTTCACTGGACAAAACTTGAATGGGTGCTGGATCAAGTCCTTTATGACCAATCTCCCAGAAAGCTTCTCAAAGGCATCTGTCTCGTTTTATTCCCCAGGCATCTCAACTAGTTTTTTCAGGCACCTTTGCTTTACGAGGGAGGTTAGTTTTATTTATTGGAAAAAACATGATTTTATGGAGTTTGGGGGTGGGGTTGGCTTGGTTGGGTTTTTTTTTATTTTTTTTCTAAGCAGGTTGATGCAAGAGAAGATGGATAAATGAAATCTGTCTTGCTTTTCTTGTATGCTAAACTATTTTTTTTCATAAAATATATGCTAGGTACATAAAGAATGAACTCAGTCTTGCAGCTGGGAGACAGGGGTTATCATCGAGATTTACAGAGCTCAACAAGAATGCCCATCCACTCTGAATATTCACTCCCAGCCTCTGAGCAGTATCAGACTGTTGTTCACTGTTCTCAGTGATTTTTTTAGACCATAAATAGTGAGCACAAGCCCATCCTGAAGCTCTGTCATTCAAAACTTGCTAAAACAAAGGGGATGCCTGGAAATAATTGTCATACTTACTTGAGTAGCCTGGATTACTCTGAAATAAGTGACCATTGGGGCAGCTTTGTATAGACACAAAGATGCTTCAGCTCAGAGGTACCATTTCTTGAGCTCCTATCATGTTTTGCATTAATTTTTGGAAGATCACATGAATGTCATCAGACACTCATTGATGAGAAAAATATTTTGCCTTATTTCTGTTTTAGTGCTAAATACAACAGATGGCCAGAAGTTAAGCAACATCAGATGTTTGTGGCAATTGAGGAAATCACTAGTACAGCTGACTTGGAGTAAGCACTCTGCTTAGACAATTAATAGGATGTATTAGGGTTGGAAGCACTGTTACGCTAACGCACACATGGAGCATACACTCCTCATTACTGCATAACTTTCAGATTGTCTGCTTATGCTTTGTGGGTTTTTTTTAATACCAAGCTGATTGGCTTTGCCTTTTTATGTGTATATATACATATATATATAATTTTTTTTTACATGCAATATGCAGAACAGTAGCATTTTGTAAGATACATAAAGGGCTATATGAGCTAAATGTGGTAAATTAATATATATTTTAAGATGATTTCTTTATTATTCCAATACTGCTTATACCACTGAAACCCCAAAATCTTAATTGTTTTTGTTTTTTACAGAAGCCTATTCTAAGGCAAATCCAGAGAAAAGGTTTTTATGGAATTCTTTCCTCCAGCCTGTAATGATATTTTCTTCTTTTCAGACAAAAAGTGAGGTTTCAGTACCTACAATAGTTTATTTAAATTTCTATAGATTTCACCATTTGGATTTGCTTTTCAGTGCTTGAGAACATTCAGCTCGGCACTAGGTGTTTCTCCCCCACTAATATTTACTGCTCATTAAAAGACTGTGATACAATACTGGAACTGAATGATTAGAATCCTGTTCCACAAACACTCTGTTTTGCCTAGTACCAGGATAGTCTTAATGAAAACACTAGCCCCTGTGTAAGCTTTTTGCATACCAGCTCGTAAATTTGTAACTAATTATTGATTTATGAACGTTAATTACTAAGGAAAGCATTATCTTCTACAGATACATGCACATCTTGCTCTAGACATGCGTACTGATTTTTGTTTCAAGATTGTGAATGTACACCCATTTGAAGAGTTAGTACAAATAAACGTTTTTGTCTTGGGAATGAGTCGCTTTCATTTCTGTTGTCTCATTTTACACAGCTTGCAATTAATATTTTATTCACTTGATGGAATGTAGGTTTTTATGAATCTGGTATATAATGATAGCAGGTATGAGATTGCCACGCAAGAACTTAAATTTTAAAAAGAGCGATTTGATACCCAGATGCCAGTAGCTTAATTTCTGTCCACTAGTGAAACAATTTCAATGAAATGGTGTCTTTGACCTCTGTAACAGGTTCTTGTCTTCCTTGAGTTGCAGTGTGAGCCACTGGAGGGCACTGGTGGGTAAGTGACCAGTTCCACCTGCTCCACAGTTACTTTTCTTCCCATTTATTTCTGTATTTCCTTAGGTTATTGTATGACTGCAGCTGTCTTTCTTACACTGTGTTCTTTGTATTTGGAGCTGGTTATAGTTTAGAGCACCAGATGCATGTGTTGTAGAACCACTGGAAGTGAGAGAAGGAACTACCTATAAAACACCCAACACCTTACTGCCTCTGCCCAAGACTGGCTTGCCTGTCTTCTGAGGCCCTCCCAGTAGAGGGCAACAGCCACCACCTCAGCTCTTGGACAGTATGGTCTGTGAGATCTTTCAGCATCACTTGGGTTCCTGTAATGTCCATCCAGCAATGCTTCTTCCTGTTGCATCTTAAAGTTTCAAGAGCCTGAAGAATGATGACAGTGCGTTGTGCTCAGTTTTTTGCTCCATCAGCACAAGGGTGGAGGTACCACAAGTGTTTAACCAGCAAAAGAAAGGTCTACTACTTAGTTGTGGGACACCATAGTGTAAAAGAAATATGTTATTTTGGTGAGCAGAGTAATGCACTCTACCTGAAAGCATTTCATAAAATGAGAGCAATGTCCTAATTCCTCATTTACAAACAGGGATACTGAGACAGGTACAGGTGGTTGCCCAGCAAACCTGTGACTGGATGCATTTTATTCCTTACCTTAAGCCAGAGTTTCAGCCATTAGATACTTTCTGGTTGTACTTTTAGCTCAAAATTGTATTTATTTTAAGGGTGCAAGAAATCAACTAGTAGGATAAAACATACTAGAATTAAAGGCCCTTTGGATGATAAATCTGAGTCAACAGGAAAGTAAAAACCATCACGAGAGAATTAGGATGGATAAGTTTCTTTGATATGGGTAGTATCTTCGGAAGGGGTGGTGCTTTCTCACTAAATCAGTGCTTAGAGGTTGGGTGTCTTTGCTTGTGTGATGGCAATTAACAGCCAGGCTGGCCCTGAGGTACAGGAAACCCGGCAGACAAGAAGTCTTTCCAATGGCCTGTGCTGATGCTTCTTAATGCTCCCACCCTGGACTTCATTGTAAGGCTGGAGTCATATGAGTGAAGTACATAGATATCACAGGGGCTGGTTAATGCTGAAATAAAATGTTACCCTGGAACATGTAGCGCTTCATATGATTAGAAGGTGTAAAAGTATTTCTCTTCTGCCTGACTCCTGGCTGCATGGACTTTTCTCCTGTGATTTGCCATGAGCTGATAGAAATCTGAGCACTAAAAGGTAACAATTCTGTTTTGAATAATGGATGAGAAGAGTATCTGCCTTCAATCCCAGCATGTCCAGAGAGATGTTTGGCATTCAGATTAAATGAAACCTAGTTCTCTTAGTCTGTTCTGACTTGATTTCAGGTCCCTGCCAATATGCTTCGAGTAGGGACTTTCAGATACTTTCGATCTATCAGTCTAGTCCTGCTTTTACTGCAAGCAACTGTAGAACTGGATTTTAAGAGAACAGCAGGGTGATGCTCAATGTCATGGTATCTCTGTCGGAGTTCCCCGTGTCTAAACTGAATTTACCTATTTGTTATATTTACCTATTACCTACAGTATATGCTAGAGAGATGTTGGGAAGGATAATTGTAGGGAACATTGGGAACCTCATGTTGATTATTTCAGTAAGTTAACTAGAAACAGCGTGAATTACTGCCTTTAAATGTAGTCATCCTTGTAACTCATGCTGAAGGAATTAGTGAATAATAAATGAAGCACAGCTCTGACCTGTGAGCAATCTTGAATGTTTAGGTGGAGGTAACTGCCAAAGTTGGCTCAGTATAATCTGTATCACACTCCGTGGTGTTAGCGCTACTTGTTGTCACTCTACAACGTGTTTCATTTTCTCAGCTGGATGGGAGTCATTTAGTGTCTTTCCCCCTACAGCTTTTCTTCATATCTATTCCAGCTTCCCTCTTGTCTTCAGCTGTACCTGTATGTGCTATTTTGTAGTGAACCTTAAGAAGGGTTCTTCATATTAAAAGGTGGGTGTAAGCATATGCACATCTATACAGGTAAAGCCCTACCTTTTATTGAATGTGTGCACAAATAAGCCTTGTAAGGGGCTGGGAAATTTGCATGGGCTTTTGGCAAGGCCACCAGGAGGACCAGTGTTCAGCTGCCTTTGCACCAGTCGTGTCCATCCATTCATTTAAAGCTGCTTGGTTGTGAAACTAGTGCACAGATCTCCTCCAGAGCATCCTACGGTCTCTGGGATGGCAGTAAGTCAGCTTGGAGTAATTGAACACATCGCTACTATTTTAGGGGAACAGTATCACTTCTATGCTACTGGTCATTGAAGCTCTAGAAATGCCATTTTTGTAAAAAATAGTGCACATTCCATGTTTAGGTGAAAATAATAATAACAAATGAACTAGTTTGCCCTTTCTCCAAATCCAGGTTCATTATAAACCCCATTTGAAAAATTTCAAAACTACCGCATCACATTCTTGTCACAGAAACATGCTTCAGCTCTCAGTGTGATAGATTCTTTCTGAAGAGTTTGTTTTGAGGATTTAGTGAATATCTGACTGTTTTATGATTACTGAGCACAGGCATGTGGTGGGCTCAGAAAGTACAGCCTTGGGGATTTTTAGTTTGCTTTTTGAAGGCTGCAGAGCATTGGAAAGCAAGCCAAACCTGTTAGCAAGTGCTGGCTGGGTTTCCAATCTATGTAAATAGTAATATGGAGACATTTATGAAGCATTAGCTAGTATTTAAAATGTAAATTTCAAACACAAAACACTTGCATTGCAGCTTCTCAGTAACTGTAAGCCATTTTTTAACATGCTATTCTCTTTTGTTGTACCTCTCTCCATACTGTTGCATCAAGGATAAACCAACATGTATTGTGATACACAACTTTGAAGGCTCAAAATCCTTGAGAGCATTTTAGCAAAGTGAACTCAAAGCAAGTTGCTCTGTATTGTGATAGCTGAGCAGAGACAGCCTTGACTGATTAAATCAGATTAGAATTGAGAGAAGAGCGTGGAATGAGGTTGGACTGCCTAGCCTACAGGTAAATTGTTTTAAGTGTAACTTGTATGTATTATGTGTGGAGGAGAGAGGGAACAGAAATCAGAGAATTGCAGTCGTCAGAGAATAGGGAGTGAGACCAAGTCAGTTTTAACCAATGCAAGGGCTGGTAATGCAGAACACGCACTAAAATACAGGAGGAGCAAAGACAAAGCTGTTGAAAGTTGATTCGAGCCTCTTTTGTCCTGTCATTCTGTACCAGTCAGGGCTTCATGATAACACCTTAGAGCAGCAATGTTCTCTTTGAAACTAAAATCTGGGAAATGTCTCCTCAGAGAACTTAGCAGTTGCTCAAGTGCAAGAGAGATTTCACAAGCACACTCAGTATTATCAAAATGCACTGAGATGTAACAATTGCTCTTGAAGTTCCCCCTCCCTTCCATGTATCGCTGTCGAAGAAGGATATGGGAAACTCTTGAGATGAGAAAAATATGCTGTTCATGCTGTCCAGACAGGTCAAACAGAGGAAATACGGACTCTACTCACTTTGCAGTGGGACCATGAGAGCTCAGAAAAATGCAGATAGTCATGAGAAAGCCTGGCAAGAGGTGGGCATTGAAATAGTCGCAACCCCTTTGGGGTAAAGACCCCCATTTTTTTCTTGGACACACTGCATTTAACAAGTGAGAAATAAGCAGAAGTGTTGTCTACCTCTTCATCACTTTGTGATTTTTCTCAGAGGTCTGGTCTGACCAGATAGTGAGATAGAGGCCCTCAAAGCAAAACTCCTCAAAATGTTCTTCCTGAAATTCTGAGGGGATTTTCTTCCGGGGTTTCCACTAGCACAGAGCCAGCATCACTGGTTTTCTTGTTGCTACTGTAATCAGTCCTAAAGTGAGGAGTAGAGGACTTGGTTACATGATTTGTGAATTATCAAATATTTGGGGGGGGGGGCATGAGAAGCACTTCTGTGAATGATCACATTTAGACAGAACCCATCGTGTCAGCATGTGGCTGAGTCAGGGGAGCATCCAAAAGGCAGGTGGTTTGAACATCTCTGCTTTTCTAATGTTGGCACAGTAACTAGGTCCAGACTGGATGGACAGATGTTTTTTAGGAAATAGAGTGGAAAGGCCCAGTATGGGAAAATTTGAGAAGCACAGCTCCAGGTACCTTGTTTTAATTACTGAGTTGGACTAGAGTGATTTAAAACTCATCATGTTATAATGACTGGGAACTCTGCACCAAGTAATTAGGCCTTGGATGAGTCCCTCTTGAATGCATTACTAAAAATGACAATGTGGTTTAGTGTCACGGAAGCTATAGGGTGAATAAGCAGGGAACCTAAACTATTCAAGGCAGCCTGCTTGAGTAAGGATTAAAGCATTTCAGCTGGGCTGTTACAAGGAAGTTCCTGGGATTGCTGACTGAACATGTCCTAAAGAACAGGTGACTTCATTCCCTGGGACTGCTTGCTCTGTGCATTAAATTCACATTTTAAAAAGGGTGGTGCATGAACATGCACAGGTAACACATTACAGGGAAAAAAATCTTAATTTTCAAGTACACTTTCAGTTCTGAAGTATTAGTGATAACATAAAATTTGTCTCTATTCCATGCAGCTTTCTTAGGCTTACCCAGTCATAAATCTTTGCATAGCAGATAAGAGTTTTTGAAAGAATCGTTTGCTTTCAAATTGTTATCTGGCTTGAGATGATTAGTAAAATATTAAAATCCAGTAGGCAGATCTCAAGAAATAACTGAGCTTCACACACATTTTAATATGGATTCAGAGTGTGGTGGTTTGGGTTGGCAATTTTTTTATTTTCTCTACTGACCTTAAGCAAACACAGCTGAATGTAAGTGGAAGAGTACCAAAAGATGTCAAATTCTTGTAAATACCAAGAAAATATGCTGAGGATACCCTCTTAGTAGAAAAAAGTTACATGGAGTAGATTGACCTTACAAATACCCCCACTGCAGTGAGTACTTCCAGTGGAGTCTGAACTTTCTTGAACATAAGGTGAGCCAACCTCAAAGTTCATAGGAAACAAAGTTTTTTAATTGTGGGGCTTATGGAGACATTTGTGTTATAACAAAACTCACATCAGAATTTTCTCATAGTTAGCATTAAGCCAGACATTCACAAATATACGATGGACTTAATTCACCTCAATACTAGTAATTAGAGCCACATCCATCTCGGAGCATCCTCTACTTACTCCAAATTTAATAATGCAAACCACAGGGCTGTGCCAATCCACGTAATCTAAATACCTAGATAATGAGGTTGCTCTCAGTAGAACGACTGTATTTTAGCTGCACTATGAGCATTTAGTAAAATCCTTCTTGGTGTGGTTTTCTCATGATTCAAAGAGCTTAGATAGCTTAACTCCTATCAGCTCTTCTCCCAATCTCTTAAAATCCCCAAATGAAAACCTTCCTTTCTTCTGAAATTCTCTTTTCCCTCACTGATCTAGCAAAGAAGCATTATCCATGCTCAGTAGCTGGTTAGTAGGGTGATAAATGACTTGACAGGATAAGCTTTCTCAAGACGTGTCCTAAATGGGATAAGCCTTTGTTCTGAAGAAATCCCAGTCCCTCCAAAAAGCAGCCAGCCCATCATCCATCCCTGACTGCTCTATGGTCTGATACCATGCACCGTTCTCACACAGCCCAAAGCCTGCAAGTTTCAAAGCAGACTAAGTGAATTGTGAAAAATAACAAAATTTGTCTTTCTGATTCATTTAAAAATCCCAGCAGGTTTTGCTAGACTGGTAACAGATAACACACTCTGTTCCCCATAAATACATGCAGCCATAACAGAAAAATCATTCTCTCCTATTTATTTCCTGTTTCTCCAGGCTCCTATTTCTCTTGCAATAGCTGTTTTCAGGAGCCTAGAACCAAAGAATGCACTAACCACCTTGCATCGCTGCATTTTCATGCATTGACACAAGACTTACCAGGTATTAAAAGCTTTGCATGCTGGTTTGTGCGTATCTGTAACACTAATACTATGAAAGCATCCGATAATTATTTATAGTTAGGAGCAGTGTTCTGTATATTCTAAAACACTCATCCTACACCTCTGTGTCCTGCTTTGAGTTGAGCTTGACTGTGTTTTTTGCTTGAGAGATTTGTCTCCTGGTTTTTGTTTTGTTTCATGGCTAAGACTGTTCTATGAATACAAATAACAGGGTCGAATTGTTCTTTGTGTTCATAGATGTTTTTTGGCACTGGTCTACTTGCAAAGATTAACTGCTGATTTGAAAATACTGATACCATTCTGCTCAGTCACTTGGAGACTACAGACCATTATGTGGTATAATGTGTTCTTCTGTTAACATTTTGCTCTCCTTCTGTTAGTGGATAGATGTCAAATGTCTTTATCCCCTGCTAACAGAACGACTGTGCAAAGCAGTATGAAGAGCGGTAAAAAATCTGCCTTCATTTCTCTGCTTTCTCCTTCCATTGTTGTGGGGTCCAAGACTTAGGTCAGTGCACTATGGAGCCAGGCTCCAAGTTCTCCTCTCTTGCACTTCAGCCCCCTGTGACGGAGGATGTACACTCTGATACCTTGCCCCAGCCAGCTGCCACCTTTCTCAGCAGATCCCACAGTCAGGCCACTGGCCTTTTTTCTTCCTCTGGAAGAGGATTGACCACCCATAAACCTCACAGCTCACCTAGATAAAACTGATTCTCCCCATACAACATTTTCATTACCCAGCTATTGGCCAGGCACAGCCCCGCCAGCAAGATTCATGAGATCCTTTATTCTGTTGCTGCTTCAGGGTAAAGAGCATTGGTGCATATTGGTGTGTCCAGCATTGGTACTGCATATATATTGTACAGCTCAGTGACTAGAGCATTGACAAGATTGTAGCTTTATGGGATTAATCTGAATTAATTTCTGTGGTTTCTCAAATCACTCATCTCTTGCCATGCTCTGTATAATACAGACCACAGAATTTGTCAATGTGAGCTTTGTAAAGAGTATATTTTAAATAAATCCATAGTTTTGAACTATAGATTTAAAATGATGGAGAGTCTACTGCTTTACTTAATAAATCATTCAAACACCTAATTATGCTGTATTAAAAAGATAAATTAAAAACCTGCAAACAACAAAGATGCTTTATTTTCAGTCTGAATTTGTCCAGCTTCAACTTCCAGCCATGGTATCTGGTTAGGTTTTTGCCTGTCACTTCTGGATGTCTTCTCTCTGTGTATATATGCACAAGCTCAAGTCACCACCTAATAATTCAGCATAGTATAAGGTGCACTTTAGGTCTCGGGCATGTTTCATGCTGTTGTACCAACAACAGCAGAGCAAGACAGCTGTCTGTTAATAAACCTGCAAGCAAGCTCGTAGCAGAAGTTATGAGGTGGCTGTAAACTCTCTCCCTAAACACTGATGATGTTGTGATGAAACCACAGTGGAATTGTTGTCAGTCTTTCATTAATTATCTAAAACCAAATATGGCACTGACAATTGTTGAATGGGATCTTTTCCTCCAGCTGTTTTGCACTGGGCTTGGGGTGCTGTATAAACGTCACCTGCTGTGATTTGCCTAAGCACTTAGGCAAGCACCACCCTTAATGAGTAGAAAACATACATGTATTCAGTGGAAATGTTTATATTCTCAGGTACTGTAATCACTGGTATGTGTTTGTACCATAGTAATATTTAAAGGTCTACAGAGAACTAGTGACCCCAATGAAGGTACTTACAAAATATACCTCAGGGACTGCCTGTCTGGACAAGCTCAGGGGCAGAATAAGCTCCTTCATCACACAAGAAGACACCAGACACTCTTGAGTATTCAGGTGACTTGTGATGTTCACGTGTGAGAAGACATGGCCACCAGCTGTGCTTGGAGCTGTGCTTGTAGGATCACTATGGAGAAAGATGAGAGCAGCTGAGAAGCAGCCTGTGAAATACAATATGGGCATACTTCTGCAGATGCATTACAGATTTGAGGTCCCTGACCCCAAAGCATGAAAACCACAACTCCCATTCTGAGAAGATTTGTATGTAGAACCATAGAATCGTTTGGGTTGGAAAAGACCATCATTTGGTTGGAAAAGATCGAGTCCAGCCATTAACCCAGCACTGACAAGTCCACCAGTAAACCATGTCCCTAAGCACCACATCTGCACATCTTTTAAATACCTCCAGGGAGGTACATAGACTTCACACTTCTCACTACAAATCTAATTTGAGTAGATGTGCTCTCTGCCCTGAAGTTAAGCATATGTGTGAAGCATTGCGGGGACGGTGTTCTGAGTACAAATCGGCTCTGAAGGAAGGAAGCAATTTTTCTTCAGCACAGTATCTAAGACAAGGTTGTGTTTCAGGGCTGGGAGGGATTTTTAGTTTCCCAGAGCAGATAAAACAGCTGGTGAAAGGCTAATGCACAGAGAATACACAGCGTATGTACTTTGATTTCTTTTCCTAACACACACATTGTCACCAAACAATTTACTTAGTGACATGATAATGGATTTCAAAACTGGAAAAAAAAATTTAAAAAACCCTTAAAGTCAGTATATTTCTTTTCACAGCATGGAGTTAATTCTCTGTATGGCAATGCATATGTTCTAAGACAGCTTTTTGGCAGGTAAAATGTCTGTGTGTCTACACTCAGGCCTTTGTCCATATAATTCAAGTAAATTTCATGTAAAGAAAGAAATATTTGTGAGGTAAGGAGTACAGAACATAAACAGCTGAATTTTGTGGTTTTCAGCATTATGGTAGTAACGTGTATTTGATGACTAAGTCTCTTGCACTGTTGTTACTCAGACTGTAGTTTCAATTGGTATTGGTTTTACATTCGTTAATTTTGGGGTGCTCAAGCTGCAAAACCAAACAAGCCTTGTGTTCAGTAACCCCACACAAAAACACAGATCCTCTCCAGATTTGCAGAATAATAACCATTATGGAAATACGGGCATCTCATCTATTTTCTTTCTGTTGTAGCAACATTAGGATTCAAGTATCTCAATCATGAAAACCATCTTTACTTTGCAAAATACCAGTTCATACAGAGAGTCATGTGCTGTCAAATAGTAATACATGTTATTAATTACCAACTTAAATACCTTTGTAGCTCAAAAACTATCCTTTGCTGGTTCTGAAAAGCCATTAGGAAATATTCCAAGCTTTTCTTGATTTAAAGCTATCTAAAAATACCTCATCCTCAGATTAGCACCATGGGATGTCAAGGGTGAGAATATTTGTCCTGGACATCCGGCACGAATCCATGTTCCTTACGTATGACCTGGGTTTCACAGAAAGTACAAATCCTTTCTTGCAGTCTTCAGAATAAGTTCCCTTAGATTTCTTAGATCACTCCTAAGTGATTTAAAAGCAGTAAATTTTTGTTGTTGACTGAAATCTGCTGATGACCAGTGAAAAATCTCAATCACCTTTCCTTTTATATGTTTACTTGTTTTACTTACCTAAAAAAAAAGTCCGAATAACTGTGACATTTGAAAATTCTAGGATGTGGAAGGGGAGAAGGGAAGCAGTATTTCAAAACCAGAAAACCAGTTCAGGAAATTCCAGTCAGATCCACTCCTCAGACCTGTGAGTCTACTTTAATTAGCACTTCCAGTTAGGCTGATTGTTGTTAGGAAGGTAGTTCTAGAGAGTTCAGTCAGTAATTTCAGAAATGTTGGTACCTCAGGACCTGAGAATCAAACCAGCTTAAATGGAAGAATCTGTTAATTAGGTATTGGGACATTCAGGAATAAGCTTTTTACTTAGAAACCTGGTAATACTTGTATCAGCTATTTTGCTTTTACTAAAACACTTACATTGAAAGGCTTCACCAAATTAGGTATTTTTTTCTAATCACAGTTTACTTCATTATAGTAGTCAACAAACAGAGGTTACAATCTTGACTGGTGTTTAAAAGCCTCACCAATCCTTCCCTTGAAAGGTTAATTTAAAATACAGAAAATGGGCCACCTTCTTCTCTCTTGGTAGTTCTGTAATAAAAGGTTGATTGTTCAAGCAGCAGCATTCAATTATTTTGCTTCTGATGCTATCTACATGTAAAAAAATCTAGCTAAGCTCAGATGGTCCCTGCAGGCTTTCCAGTTCTAGCCTTCAGCACAAGGATGCAAAACAAATAAATAGGGACTTGAAATTGACATTCAAAATGTAAAGTATTATGTTGTCAAGTTAAACAATGAAATTTGCTTCCTGGAATATCAGTGATATAGAAAAGCTTCTGGAGTGTTTGCCCTTTTTTTAGTGAAATTCATTCTTTGAATATGTTTGCTGGAGAAAAACATGCTAAGGAAGTCAGTGGCAGCATTCAGAGAAATTGCCCAGAAATGGAGCCGTCGAGTTCTTGTTGAATTAGTCATAATTCTAGACCTCTACAACAGATATTGAAAACATACACTATACTAATAGATTTAATATACCTGAAGCAGAAAACAAATGTTTCCCTACCTGTGTTTTTGTTTTAGTTATTTTATTCTTTCCATGGGACCAATGATGCTCAAACAACAGATGTGCAGACCACAAGCAATGAAGTTTGTTGCTCCAATTGTGATGATTGAAAGAGAAAAAACACTGACCTCGAGAAGTTTAGGGAGCAAAATAAATAGAGTTTTAGCATTACACATCAAAACTGAGACCACTGAATAATGTCCTGGAAACACGGTAAGAATATACATCCAGTGTAAAATAAATCAGCTCTCAAAGGGAAAGTGATGCGAGTGACTCAAACTTGAAATTTGTGTTAATTTTGCTATTGGCATGAATTTTAACCCCACCTTTATTCACTTTTACTTACTGATCTTATAGATGGGAAACTGAAAAGACATCTTTCAGAGTTAGAAAAACAATGCTGTTACAATGGATCCTCACGAACCACAACAGGGGCATCTCAAAGCGGCTCTGGCGTTGGAAGGAAGCTTGGCAGTGCTGAACAATCAGATAAAGCACTTTTTATTTACAAGCCAGTTGAAGCAGGTCTCTAAACAGACCAGTGCATAGATGTGTTCTGTTCTTTGGAAATCTCAGCTCTTATTTAAGAGCAAGGAATGAAATGGGAATGCAACCGATACAGATGTGCTGGTAACTCCATAAAAACCAATGGTTTTGCCAAAAGGTGTGAAATGCCTCATCCATGATTGAGATGTTGTGTTAAATGGTTTGATTGTCATTTGCTAATGGTCTTTTTTTTTTTCCTCACAAAGAAATTACATGATCTGTGTGTGGTATCATGCTGAGTGGCTGGCATCTCATTCTGGTGACCTGCAGCTCATGTTTGCAAAACTGTCACATCTCTTCTGCGATCTTAAATTAAAAAAGTCATCAGTGCCTATGCGTAAGTGGAGCCTTCACAGAGCCTCTGCCAAGACACACTTTCCAAGAAGCCCATGGAGCCTGTGCTGTGACACACACTGTGAGTGGAAGCACAATCATGTACAAAACCCAATTCCTTCGGGTAATTCCCATTCCCCTTGCTTCTGGGAGAAACTCTGCCATCCTCCCCCCTCCCCAGCTGATTCAGTCCCTTGCTGAAAGGTAATACGGCAAAATCCATCCTTTGTTAGCCAGCAGGAGAGCAGCAGTAAACAAATCGAGGACAATAGTCACCAAACATATGGAAAAGACTTCATTTTTACCGAGCTGCCGCATGCAAATGCTTTGTTAAGGAGAATTCCTGAGTTGAAACTGCACACTTTCTGCGGAGGATCACTTCAGGAGCTCTTAAATGACCAGGAAACGATTTTTTTTTTTTAAAGCGACACTTTAGACTGGAAAAGTACTAAAAAATACAGGCTAAGGAACAGCTTGACGCTGTCAGGTAGGAGGCCAGTAATGACCTCATACTTCCCCTTTCCAGTGACTTTCATGGCTTTTAAGAAGTCTTTTGCATCACGGAGAATCTTGGTTGTTCGGCAGATCCCAGCTAAACCCCCGTTTCCAGCTCCGAGAGGGCTGTGGTACCTCCCAGCCCCTTGTCCCCTGCCCCCGCGGTCCCTCGCCCGGCAGCTGCCACCGCCGAGCGATGGCCGCCAGCGGGCAGGACCCGCAGCACCGCCCGTGTCAGTGCCTGCTGCCCGCGGGGCCAGGGGCGACAGCCCCGGCGGACGGTGATGGCAGGCGGCTGGGATGGCCCCCCGGGCCCTGCTCACCCCCGAGGCGATGGCTCCCGCGGGCCGGGGGTCGGCTGGGCTCCTCGGCTGCACCGGGAGCAGATGCGGCCCCGAGGCCCCTGTGCGCCTCAGACCCGGGCGGTCGGGGGTGGTTTCAGAGGGGCCCCGCGGTGCCCTCCCCCAGGGCCCTTCCCTAGCGCCGGGGATCCCCCGCACCACCACCACAGGCCGGGG
>VZRW01008072.1:12359-26467 GCA_013398125.1 Aegotheles bennettii | reverse complement strand
TCACTGCAGCCGAGGCTGCCCTCGACTTCCAAACTTTACCAACTATTCTACATATGCAACTTATACAATAGCTCTCACAACCTGACACCTTTTAAGATGTGTACAGATATATATAAATGAAAACATTAATTTGAGGCTGCAAAATATTTTTATGTCATCTTAATAGGGTGAAGGATATTAGACAGGTTGACTGAAGTTCAGCACTACTGTTTCTTTATTGTTACTTAAATTTAACTCCTCTTCGAACAAATGAGTTCTAAAAGGAGTTAAAGCTGCCTTTCTGTTTCAGTCAAAGGGATCAGACAATTAGAGAGGATCAAGTGCCTTGTTTAAAAGCTTAGCTTCATGCATAGCAGGCTAAAAACTCTATTTGGTGTGGCTTGTCCAGGAACACAGACAAGATCTGAGCAGTATATTTGTGGTTATTAGTCTCTCACTGTAAAGTTACAAAATGATAGTGAAGACCACTGAATGTCTAGCTTTTGATGACATGCAATTATTGTTGATAAACTGTGACACTTCCAGAGCAAGAAGTAGAGAACTGCATATGCAAATGAGGTTGAGGGGTGGTAGAAAGAAACTATGTAAATTGACCTTGAACCAGGACACCGAGGTTCACATCTATACTGTCAAAGAAACTGTATCACTAGTCAGATAAGGCAGTAGATCTATGTCTTCTCTTGGATAGCCTCAACTATTTAGCATGGGTAAGGCTTCATTAGCAGCTCAGTAAGAAGGCTGCTATCTTCTGAATTTCTACTTGAGTGTTCCCTAAAGGGTTCTCATCTGAGCACTCAATCAGCCTGATGCTACATATATTTTGAGATCTGAATTCACAGCTTGAGGTGACAAAGGAACAAAATTAATAGTTGTGGTTAGGATGTTCTTCCCATTTTAGGTGTTTGATTTTTGCTGCTTATAACTTTCCAAGCTATTAACTCTTAGAAGGAAATTTCTCAGATGTTCTCAATCAAGAGGTGAAGTACTTAAAAAGTTTGGTAAAAATCCATGTAGTTGTTACACTACACAGTTGTAGAGGTATTTGAACTCTGAAAGGGAATGAAGAAGCACTTGATATTAAATAGACTACAAATTAAAAATATTTTCTTTGTTTCTGGAAATTATAAGTGTAATTAATTTTCATGATGACATAGTTCAAGCTGTCACAATGTCACATTTCTCTATCAGGTAATATTCACCCCATACACATTTTGGCTCATCATAAGCGGCAAATTTTTTGTTGCCTCATATTCCCTTTCTGTTTATTTATAGGACTGAGTGGGAAGAAGAGAGAACATCTACTTTGGTAGAGGAGGTAAAAATAGGCTTAAAAACCATGAAGGTAGTCTGAAAAAAAGAAGACTGGGAAGAGATTTTAGTCCTTCCTTTAGAGAAATGGTAAAAACTATTTTACATTATGTTTTGGAGGAGACCATGAACCCAATACATTTAGGAGTCTCCAACAGAATCTTTAAAAATACCAGGATTTTTCTTTAATTGTTCTGAAATCTAAATGAATGTGTAAAATCTGATTTTTATTTAAAAATTTCTGAAAGTAAGTTATTCATCTAAAACTGTACACAGCAGTTCAAATCCAGGTTTGAAAAAATAAGTTGTTTCCCAAACTGCTTGAAGAGGTGAATACTTCTTATGCATTACTTCTCCATGTGATGCCTTCTCTCATATAATTCACTGCTTACTCTGCACTCCATCTGCCCCTGTTTTTCTGTCTCCTTGGTCTACATACGGCTTTCATGTTCCTTTCAGTGGTATTTTTCTATCCATATTATTGCACTGTAAACTGATAGTAGTTTTACCCTTGTGCATGGTGACAATCCCTTTAAAACACCCAGGAAGCTGTGACACCTTTGTTATTAGCAGCTACACTTCCATATAAAGATATCTTCAATGGCAATTATCCAATTAGCTGCAGTCCTATCAATAGTAATAGAGCATGAAAATAATTTTGAATAAGGGAAAATTCTCACACACCTAGCCTTTAGCCACATTTATATGTAGCAGGCACCTAAGAATCATTAGAAATGCAATATAAAATCTTTATATTGAAAACACTGCAGGCGTGTTCTTGGATCTGAAACATGAAGTTATTTAAAAGCTATTGTACTTTAGGTTTTTCTTCATTGCAATACCAAGACACTTCTTTTGGGTTTCTAACTATTTCTTGCACTGACAAAACATTGCTATGACTTAAAAATCCAATCACTTATAATGTAAAAATCAACTGGACCTTCTGGCATGTTGGCGTCTGTATCTCTTGAAAGGTCACAGTTACATACACAAAAACGTACATAGAGGGATCACTGCATCCTGCTTCTTAGGAAGATACTTTGAATGGTACAGGCTGCATTTAAAAGTGTTCTGGGAAGGAGAAGCAGTTTTGTCACAGAAGGATATAATGGAGAAGCAATATGTCAGGCTACAATGCTCCAGAGTAGCAGGCAGAAGGTAAGAAAGGGTGGGAGGGGTCAGAAAGGTAAATTCTGGGAGGGCAGAGAGTACAGAAGCAAATTGGAGACACCGAGGAATATGAATTTCCTTCCTGGATCATGTCTGTACACCCCATTTCTCAGTTACAACTAGGCTTCTTGATGTGCAATAGAGAGAGAAAACAAGTCATAAAACATGCTAAAGAATTGGAGCAGAGTGACTTCAACTCTCCTAAATATACAGAGTTTCCTTGCAAAAACCAGAGCACCGTGAGAAGAGTCACCTGCTCCCTGAGGTTCTGTTCACAGTGCTGAATGAGTGCAACTTGCCGATTAGTGTACAGTTGTCCCGGTGGAGAGCTGCTGGTGTAGAAGTGTCTGGTGGAGCGTCTGGCATACAGTGGGTAGTGTTGTACCCTTTCAGTGGTAAGGATATCTTCTTATGTGTGGCCTGAAGACTAGGTACATTCTTCTAAAGGATTGCAATTAGATGTTGGTTATCCGTGATGGACATAAAGTTCAGATGGGGTTGTAAGTGAAACAAACTATTCTGGTAGATCACAACCGGTGGCCTCCTATCTTCCAGAAGTTTTGTGATTCCCACTCAGAATGTAATAGAAAATATAGTTATCACCATGAATGAGTGCTGCCACCTTATGTCATTTGAGTCTCTTGCCTTGCTTTACCTTTTTACTTGCCTTTATTTTTTTTCTTTTCCTTTATTACCTTTCTAAATTAGCCTCCATGGTCATACATAAAGGGTCACTCATTTTTTTACTAAACAGAGAATTCAAGAGGAGCCTATATTTACAAAGGTGCATAGCAGTGAGTAGATAGAGCATGTCTGTGTTTTTGAAGAGAATGATGATGTCCTCTGTCCCTAGGATGTGCATGATTAGCTGATTGGATTATCCTGATCTTATACAGGTGACTCTTAGAATAAGTAGTGATTATGGTGATGATGTAGGGATTGAGCAAAAAATTAAGTTTAATTATGTTTCCAATTCTTACATCAGTTGCTATCTCCACATATAGATAGCACTGGTTGTTCAAGAAAGAATTGAAGAAATAAACCCAGAATGAACATTTTAGAACATGGAAGACATTCATTGCAAAGAGTCATAGTGAGAAGCTTCTCTAGGATAACTGATTTTGAAACATTATTGAATGTTAAGTGCCCTGTCCCTGAGTTTTAGGGAGAAGAGTTAAGATATTTCTGGCTCTAGGTAACATTTAGGAAAGGTTAGGTTTCCTTCTCAAGGCACAACACTGATGTTTGGGAAATGTAGGAACTAATTTTTTTTTTGAGGAAATATTTTTAGCTTTGGATAGTGGTCCATATCATATAATAGATTTATTTAGCTTTTTGAAGGTGGTTGAACACAGTTGCACACCAGAAAGTTGTTAAAATATAATAGCATTTAAAATTGGAAAAGCAAAAGACTTTTTTGAATGGTGTCAAATTATTTTTTAAAAGGCTTGTGCTTCATCAAAATCTCTGTTTCCTCTTGGAACTTTTTGATGTATCATTTCTTGCTCTTAACTGTCAGTGAAAAGCTTGATGGCAGTGTGAAGCTTTGGAAATTGTGGAACATCTCTCTTTGTGTATTAATTAATGCTTACAGATACTACCATATATACTGTACATAAGGTGTTTTTGTGTGCGCCACAGGGAGATTTCAGTATGGCATTAAAAATTGGCTTGTTCTTCTGTTTGTATTTTTTATCAAAACTACAAAGTTGTCTCTTACTTTGTTTACAAAGATGCACAGAAGGTATTCCCAATATGTAATCAGTGTGCGACCAAAACTCCCACAAACACAGAACAGAATTCTGTTGTAATAATAATAATCATTACAGTTTATACTTGTGTCTAAAGGGTATTTATATATGCTGCTTAAAGTAGTTAAATAAATCTCTTTAAAATTCCCTTTGGCTTGTACAAAAGCATTTTTGGAAAGCTAGCTTCCCCAAGGTTACTGAGAAACTACTATTAAATGAGAGAATTTTATTTTCTCCCTTGGTCTTTCCATGCTATTAATAAATGGTGACATCAAATAGAGTTAAAACTCTAATGAAAAGCTTAAGATATTACCGCAATAACAGGCTAGTATTAATTAAAAGTAAAATAAGAGTTCTCATCCACTAGGCCTATTCTAAATATTATCTTCCATGACCAGATTTCAACACAATTTTCAAGCTCCAGTTATTTTTCCAGCTATTGTCTCTAAAAAGAATTATTAAAAAATTGTTTCATCTTCTTCAATAGATTTGCTGCACCATTGGTGTATATGTTACCATTTTCTGATTTTACTGGTGGGAATTTTGTTAGGAATGTGGCTAAAGCCTATGCAATGCAACGTCCTCTGGGAGGTTTTTTCTGGTTATTTGGTGGGTTACATACACGCTCCACTTTCCAATCATCTTGAATAAATCAGTTTTCTTCGCTTCAGGGAATGGTGAGCAAGACTTTCTTTTGCTATGTAGCAATTATAATTGTTTAGATCACTGAAAAGCTGATATAACATGCTGCCAAACTGGATAATAGTTGTTTTTTTGTGTACTTGGCAACTACTCTTCTTTTGTGAAAAGGCTATCAAAATGAAGAGTAGACCACACTAAGCTTCCCCTAATTCAAATTAATTTGGGGGAAAGGTAATAGTCAGCTAGAACATGAGTAAATTCCAATCAAGCTTTTCTAAGCTTAGAGTGTTCATGAAGTATCTTTACTAGCAATTAACTGCATTGATTGACAGCTGAATTCCTAAAAGTGCCAAAATACAAGCAACATCCATCTAGTCTGTATCTAAAAAACACCATTTCTATAGAATCTACTTAGCCTGATTGGCTGAGTGAGCTGAAATTATTTAATTTGAGGTATATTGCAAACCTCTATGCTTAAATGTATCTTTACTTTTGGATAAGACAAAAGCAGGAGTTAAATTGTAGCAGACTCTTTGTTGCATTAAAACAGGATGTTGGGAAAGAAGATGAAAAATTGTTTTCCTGCTACTGGATATCATCTCTTCCTGTCACAGTGTTCGTTTTAGGGAGATTGATTTAAGACAAACTGCTTTATGACACTTCCTTTCCCCTTCTTCCATTTCTCTTGCATACTACTCTCACCCTGCAGTGAAAAATTAACTTATTCTATTCCATTAGATTACAAACGTCACCATGTACAAGTGCATGCTCGATAGTAAAATGAGTTTCCAGATTCAATATGGGGTTCGTTTTTGACACATTAGTAGATACTGTTTTAAAGTAATTGAATAAACAAATAGAAATAGTGGTATTCATGAATATTCAATAGGCACAAAGTTATGTTTCATTTCAACTTAAAGCTAATTAAATGGCTCACAGTCAGTGTTCTTAGGATGACATAACTCTTTTAGGATTTAATTTAATTTTAGGTTTTGTATTTATATTAGGATTTCAATCAATGCAGTGCCTAGGCAAGATCATTAGATACAATGCTCAGCCTATTGTTCAATAGGAAATGTCTCATTGACTTCACTAGTATATAGCCATGTCCATTAATATTTCATATCATTTATCATAAGAGTAATAGTACATTACACTGACAGAAATACCAGACTCTGGTCCTGAAGTCTTATGTGGTGTAGATTCTGGATGCCTGAAGAGAATTCACTAATCAAACAGGGGCTAAAACTAATGATCATTAATATAAAATTGTTTTCTTAGAGACAGAGATTTTATATGCAGAGGGTCTGATCAGAGTCTCCAAGACTTCAAAAGCAGAGTTAGAGTATGCGGAAACATTGGTAAACAGAAGTTGAAAATCCTTTGTTGAATAGTTGAAATAGTTGAAAATCCTTCTTTAAAATTTCTTATCAGATGTTGTAATAAACACAGAAGCATTTAAGAAGCACCTTGAAAACTTATATACTGTGCATGTGCTATATTTAAAAAAATTCCACTATTTTGTAAGAAGTCATAAAAGAACCATTTTAAACATGTCTCCATTCAGGCTATGAAAGAAGACTTCTAGCTGTTTATATGTTCAGTTAAGACTAATCCAGTGAGTCCATTTTTATTATATTTTTTTGTATATATATTTTTTCTATAAATTCCTTTTATTGGATAGAACAATTGCAATGTATTTGCCACACTTACAAGCACCCAGTGTAACAATTAGAACAGTAATTCTCCCAGATCCATGAGAAGGGAGGATGGTGTTCTCAGTCTGGATTTCCATGCCCAGATGGCTATAATGAGAGCTAACAAAACAACTGATTTTGCAGAACTGTATTTCAGTTTTATAATTGAGCCCAGTTCAATTCTCCCCAAATAGCAGATCTAATGAAGCTTTGTTCCCTACAGACTTATTTATAAGCACTAAAGTTCTCTCACTGCACAATATCATTGTCATTAAACTGGTCTTTACTCTCCATCCTCAGTGTGAAATGTCCTGTCCTAACTAGATAGTTACAGAGTGACAGTAAGTAAAGGAACATCTGATTTAATATATTCACAGCTCTAATAAACAACTGAGTTCCTGCATCAACAGTTTTTTGGTAATTTCTCCATGCTTCTCAATATAAAATAATATATTCAGAAGGTTAACAAGGAGACTGATGATCTCTGCAGACTCTAATATGTAAAAGATTGTTAGAAATTTATGAATACATTTCAACAAGTAAAACCCGTCTTCCTTGTTACTTGTTTATTTAGACAAGATCAATACTGGCATATGTGCACAATATGAGACCATCTGGCACAGAATGGCCTACATTCGTGCTATTAAATTCTCTTTTCTTTTGAACAGGATGGCTGCAAACATATTGTTCGTTTGTAATGATTTCTGGCCTGTGCTAACACCTCAACCACACTCAGGAACTTCTTGCAAAGGTGCTAATTGGAACAGACCACAGTCATGCCATGGACCATTTCGATAAATTAGAAACATAGAAAAAAATTATTTCCTTTATTTGGGAACAATACCTGGAACTGTTTAATTTCCTAGTATAGATATGACCTATATCAATGTCCAATCAGACTTTTCAACTGCTGACCTCACCAACTAATTGTACATGTATCAGCAAAAAGAATAGATTTTCCACCATCTTCTACTTTCTCTCATACAGCTCTCTGACTTCATAACTTTTTTATCTGAAAACAGCTTTGATAACAGCTAGCCTTCATCCAACATCCCAGTCACAGACAGAATAGGATCTGACTGCTTTGGCTGGGTCACATGAACCAGATTTTTGGAGCTAATTCCCTGTTATATGACAGTTCATATCTCCTTTACTACTTTTCCCAGAGATCTAAACCTAGCCTTAAAACACTGACAAAATGTAAACTCAGAATCTGTTATTATTATTTCTAACAGAACACCTCACCATGAAGCTTCAAGTTGCCTCCATTCCTTTAAGAATCTGTGGGGAGCATATATTACTTTTGAATCTATTAAAAATTCAATTTTGAATTTAATTGCAAATTTGAATCTAATGCATAATAAGTAGTGAATACGGAATAATACTTATTGAGAAAAAACACTTTTAATATAACTGCATTTAAAATATACTTTGCATCCAACTTGTAAACAAGTTTACTAGTACTGTTGACCCTTTAAACACTTACAGTGTTATAGTTTGAGGGAACAGGCAAATTTTATGGTTTTGCTGCAAAGACCCAAAGGGGAGGAGGGGTGGAGTTTAGGACCCTTTGTGAAAAGGGGTCTGGGGTATTGGTATTCCCTCCCATTTCCTGCCAAATTCTATAAAACCAGGAAAACAGGAAGTTCCTGCCCCTTTTCTTTCCGGCTCTCCTTCTCGTCAACATGTGGAGACGGTCTGGATAAAGAAAGGGCCCTGCCTTTTGTTATCAGCTCGCCATGTGCTCTTCAGGATCCGACTTCATTGGGTGCTGGGAAGAGCTTTGGACCCCTTTTACCTCCATAGGCTTTGCCGTGGGGGACTTTGGGGAACTTGTATTGGTGGTCATCAGAGTCGGGTTGTATATATTTTTATATATTTTCTTTTTCTCCCATTTGTTACTCCCCCTCCCCGTTTCATTAAATCTGTTACAGTTTTAACTTCCAACCATTAAGCCTTTATTCTTTATTCCCCTTCTATTTTCCCCTGAGGGGGTGGAGAGGAGTAACAAAGAGCAAATTCTGTCTCTCTGGGCTGTGGCTCGTCCTGGCCACTTAAACCTAGACCTATGGGTAACAAGGAATCTGATCCTACAGAACACAATAAACCTGATTTCCTTCTCTTCTGTTTAAACAAACAAATCGACTCATGGATATTCATCAGATCTGTTTTACTCAGGAGCCCCTCAAAGACCTGTCATGATTACATTTCCCACAGTGAACCCTAGAGGGGGGGAAAAGCTGCATGAATTAGTTAATTGACTCCAGTGCTTCACGTCTATATCAACACACACCCCAAATCACTTTTTTTCAAAGAAGAATACTATATACTATAAACTCAATAGCTTTGCTAATTTCTCCTCTCCAAGATACAAGCATGACACACAATACTACCACCTCTGGTACTGAACTCTCCACCTCAGAGTTTCATTTTGTGGTCTCTTATTCCTCAGTGATTCCCTAAATCTGAAACTCTTTTGAGCTTTGTTATTCCTCCATAGGTCTTATAAATCACTTATGTAAGATAATTGTTATGGTTTGAGGGGACAGAGGCAAATTTCACGATATTGCTGCAAGGACCCAAAGGGGGGGTAAGGGCGGGGGTGGAGTTTAGGACCCTTTATGAAAAGGGGTCTGGGGTGGAGAAAGTTGAGGAACCCATATTTCCTCCCACTTCCTGCCAAACTCTATAAAAGCCAGAAAACAGGAAGTCCCTCCCCTTCTGCTCTCCTTATTGTCACATGGAGATGTCCCAAAGAGAGAAAAAATCCTGTCTTTATCATCAGCTCACAATGTGCTCTGCAGAATCCAAATCCACCAGGCGATGGGAAGAGCTTTGGACCCTTTTTTCCTGCATCAGCCTTGCCGTGAGGGACTTTAAGGAACTTATATTGGCGATCATCGGAATTAGGTTGTATATATATATTTGTATATTTTGTTCTTTTCCCACCTGTTACTCCCTCTTCCCCATTTCATGAAATCTGTTCTAGTTTTAACTTCCAACCTTTAAGCCTCTATTCCTTATCCCCCTTTTATCTTGCCCCAGGAGGGTGGAGGGGACTAACCAGGTAAACCAAGACAGATGATTTTTCCCCTAAGGGAGAAAAAATAAAGCACACAGTATAAATTAACCAAGCTAGAAAAGTGAAAGTAAAAAATAATAATTATTATTAATAATTATTAGATCATATTATATTAATGTGTTATTATAATTATGTATTATATTATATTATAATTATATAATATATTGTATTATTATATTATTATTAATAATAATAAAGACTACTTATATGCTGTAGAGAAAATATTTTTATCCTTTTATGTCTTTCTGGAGAGTTCTAACGCTATCAGAAATAACAGGTCAAGGCACACTTCTCACCTGGGGATGTAAGTTCATAGATCTGTGTGGGTTTATAAATTTTAAATGTCATTTTTGCTCTGATCCATGATTTTCAGTAAGGTTTTCACCAGACAACACCATGAGTGTGATTTGGAGCAAAGATTTGTAAATTGTGTATGATATCAAACTCTTTTAATGTAGCATTTTCAGCCTAGTTTCTTGAAGAAATTAGATTAATGCAACCATACTGTCTCTCCATCTGTATATTTGTAAATGTATCCTTTAGAAATGTTGGTAATTTCAGCTAAATTTGCCTGAGAGTAGAGTTGTCAAGGGTATTCTATTACTATTAATCCAGTAACAATTAATAACTGAGTAGAGACATTAGAGAAGGAAGAGCGGTTGTAACTCTGGCCTGTATTCCTTTCCAAATGAAGCCAATGGCTGCCTAATCAATATTCTGGCGGCTCTGAACTAAACCCAGCATATTTTACCTTACATATAAGAAGATATGGGAGGGAACCTTATGTAAGGAAGAAAAGAGAGGGCTTCAGGGACATGAAAAGGAATGGGGCTACAGGAGAAATTAATTATTAGGAAACATAGAACACTATCCTATAAAAAATTGAATTTCATTAATTTCTCTGCTTTTCATACAACAACCTCTCTTTACTAGACATGTTGTAATAATAGCATCAGCATATCAGAAAATGGCAATGACAAGAGTGAGGTTCTAATACAAAGTTTAATTGTTTAAGTACCTTTGAATATAATGGTGAGAGAGATTTCCAGCAGATGATATAACAGGAGCTGACGGCAGACAGTGTAGGTGTCAAAGACCTCACAGCAGGATTTGTTTAAATGACAAGCAAGGGATCCATCACTGAAGAATGATATCAGAACAGTGGCATCCATGAGAAATAGTTTCTTTTCCATATTTCCACTGAGATCCAAATTCAGAAAAAAAGAAACAAACAGGGAACTACTGCGTCACCCAGAGACAAAGTACAGCAAATAAGATACTTGGAATCCTTCTCCTCTGAGATGCAGCACCTTCAGACTGCCACTGCATTCAACCCCCAATCTGAGAATGAAAAAGCATAGCCTGACACAGCTACCTTGAAAGATTGCTGACACCTCTGTTGTAGCTTTTATTTTGGGTACAATCCAAGATAAAAGTTCCTTTTTCTCTTCTTTGAGTGGCTGTATGTTTCAGGAAGAACCATTCTTTTATTAATTTGCTCTAAGAAAATACAAAGTCTGGAAGCAAAAAGAAAAGTTTGTGAAATATCTTTTTTTTTTTCCAGACCATTTTTTTAATGAAAACTAGTAAAATTGAATCTAAACAAGACTTAGACCTTGATTAACCCTGAAACTTAATTGACTACTTTGTGTCATTCATTTTGCATAGCTGTATTCAAGGAACTTAAATAACTGTCTGGCGTCTTAGTTTTAAAGACTTATGGTAAGGCAAGTGAATAATAATTTTGAATATACTACCACTGCATATATGAGAACTAAAGCAGACAGATAGCTAGAGAGAGAGAAGGAGTTAGCTATCACCAAAATAACTGTGAAAGACTATGTCTCCCTTCAAAGAACAGGATTTATGGAAACATATATGTTGTTTATACTTCCTTTCATTGAATACCTAAGAATAGAAATTATTGGCAGAGATTTTTTATTGGTGGGCATGTGCCAAAGTAATCACCATTGTTATTTTTATGAGTGTAGATAACACAAAAAAATACTGTATTTATGTGGAAGATGCTCTCCGTGTAAGTAGGCATGTCAGTAATACATAAACACGCATAGGGTTTATATGTAGTAAATGTAGGCAGAATTTCCTTCCTCTGATCTGCATTGCAGATATTCTGTCTACATTGAGACACTGTGTTGGATATTCTGTAGTCATTTTGAGTACAAAGCAGCCTGACAAAATTTGCATTACAGTTCCACAATTTATATGATGAGAGTATTTTTTTCCTAGATATCAAGAGTGACAGTTTTTTTCTCTATTCTGAATTCTGTTTCTTTATGCAGTTTTCTTGTTCTTGTGTTTTATTTATTTATTAATTCATTCCTTAATTATAAAACTTATATAATATGGGGGGTTATTAGCTGAAAATTTCAGGATCTGATCATCAAAATAAACCTCATTGATTATACTCCATCTAAAAAAATAAAATAAAATAAATTTTTCATGTACTTCAGTGATGATTTGCTCTATAATTAAAAGAGTTTGCAGGATCATGACCCTATATTCTAATGCATCTTCTACTCCAATAACACTTTTCAAAGCTAAGCAAAAAACTACAGAAATGAGATTTGTGTGTGTGTGTGGTGTTGCTAGTAGGGCATTACAATTTCATATAGAATTTGTTTACATTCTTGGTGATTAATAATCTTCTTTATCCACATAACATTTCAAATAAACAAAGGAATGATTACACATTAACATGTTCATGAGCAAACAAAAATATCTTAATTGATTTCAGGGAAAGTTAATGGATTAGTTAAACAGAAAGTATTTCGGTGGGATATTGGTGGCACCCTTGTGTATAGCTAAAGTTAACAATGCCTTTGACTTTGTACCAATGATAACAAATCTTATTGCAGGCAGAAGATTTGACACTTTTAATATTTTGTTGTCTTCAAGAACCCCCAGGGAAATAATCCTTTTTTCTTCAAGGCAAACTACAATGCAATCCAGCACAATGAAAAATTAAGATCTCAATTTTCAGAGCTTTAGGATATCAGTTTGAATCCTTATTGTTTTAGAATCACTCTGGAGTTTCTACAGAGTTGCAACTTTTAGTACAAAATGAATGCATAAGTATGCATATTCCTCATCTCCTAAGAATTTTCTTTTAATTTGTTTTGTTGTTTTTTAGTTCTTAAAAGTAAACATATTCTGTGAATCTACTACAAGAATTACTCTTTCAACATGGGCCTCAGGCTTATCATTTAAATGTGCATCAAGAAATGTATTACAATTACATCAGCCATTGCTTGCCTGAAAATCAAAAGATTTTTTGCTCTACTGAAATGTTTTGCATTAAGTTAGCTGGGTTTTTTTTGTTATTTTTAATGTAAATTTCTTGACTGTGTACTCTGCCATTTCCTTGCATTTTTATTTAATATTATGACATGAAGCTGTCAGTTTCTGTTGCCCATATTTTATAGGTTGTTTGATGCAAGAAGTTGCTCAACATAAATTTATTTGTGTAGAAACTAGTATTGAAGATTGACATAGGTCTTCTTCACACAAGGTTGTAAAAACTGATTTTACATTCTGTCCTTAACATACAGTATCAGAAGCACCTTTTATGAGAAAGAAAAAAAAAGACAATTTTATTATGAGATACAGTGAAGATAAAATTTGTGTCTTCATAACAAGGGAAGATTTTTCCAAAGTTGAAACATCACACAAAGCTGGAGATATGAAACTGCAAATAATAATTTAGGAAGTCTAATGTTGCATACATTAAAATGAAAATATTTTTTTTACCTGTCTAGTAAAGTATGACATGTACAAGATAAAATTAGAAAGAGATATGGGTAGTACATAGTTATATTCTGCATGTTACTGTCTTTAGTTTTGGGGGATTTGTCTTAAAATCTTTTCTTCTATCCATTAAATGTAGTCTAAAGAAGAACATATTAAAGAGAAAATATTATCTTGCTGTTTTGAACTGATTAAAATTATGTAGAAATGGTCTGCATGAAAGAGGAAGAAGTTAGGATCATGTCTGACATAGACCATAAGTCTATGGGACCTGTTAAAATTACGGTGGTCAGTTGAAGTCCCTAGCAACTGGAAAAAGGGGAATATGACACTCATTTTTAAAAAGGGGAGTAAGGAGGACCCCGGGAACTACCAGCCTGCCAGCCTTACCTCTGTGCTTGGGAAGATCATGGAACAGATCCTTCTTGAAGCTATGTTAAGACACATGGAGGACAGGGAGGTGATTCAGGACAGTCAGCGTGGCTTCATGAAGGGCAAGTCCTGCCTGACCAACCTAATGGCCTTCTATGATGGAGTCACTACACCAGTGGACAAAGGGAGGGTTTCAGATGTCATCTATCTGGACTTCTGTAAGGCCTTTGTCACGGTCCCTCAGAACATCCTTCTCTCTAAACTAGAGAGATACGGATTTGATGGGTGGACTGTTTGGTGGGTGAGGAATTGGTTGGATGG
>VZRW01008072.1:0-11236 GCA_013398125.1 Aegotheles bennettii | reverse complement strand
GTCCTGAGCAACCTGATCTAGTGGAGAATGTCCCTGCCCATGGCAGGGGAGTTGGATTAAATGACCTTTAAGGTCCCTTCCAACTCAGGTGACTCTGTGGTTCTGTCTGCGAAATCCAGAATTGTTTTGGCTTTACCAGTAAGTTTAAACTGCTTAGCTACTGCCTCCATTTCCTCTCCAAATTTCCCTTTGATATCACTTACTTTCTGTTTGCTCTTTGAATAAAGCTTAACAGTTAGATAGAAAAAATAAAAAAGAACTTTTTCAGAAAAATGATTTTATCATGATTGTCTCGGTTCAATTGGCCAGGGCAAGCCACAACTCAGAGACAGAGACTGCTTTTTGCTACTCCCCACCACCACCCCTCGGGGAAAATGGAAGGGGAACAAGGAATAAAGGTTTAAATGGTTGGAGATTAAAACTGTAACAGATTAAATAAAACAGGGAGGGGGACTAACAGGGGAGAAAAGAAAAAATATATATACAAATATATACAACCTGACTCCAATGACCAACGATACAAGCTCCAGAAAAGTCCTCCACTGCAAAAGCTGATGGGGAAAAAGGAGTCCAAAGCACCCCCAGCACCCGATGCAGTCAGATCCTGAAGAGCACGTGGCAAGCTGGTAACAAAGGGCTGTCTCCCCCTCCGGGCTCCTCCCTCTGGGCTGTTTCCATGTGTCGATAAGAAGCAAGCAGAAAGGAAAGAGAGGAGTAACTTCCTGTCCTCCTGGCTTTATAGAGTTCAGCAGGAAATGGGAGGGAATACGGACACCCCAGACCCCTTTTTACAAAGGGCCCTAAACTCCACCCCTCCCCCTTTGGGTCCTTGCAGCAAAGCCGTAAGATTTGCCTGTCCCCTCAAACCATAGCAATGATTCTTCCATAAACTGCTATTTACGTTATAGAGCACCACCAAATGGGAGGAGTATATATACATTATAAAAAATTACTAAACAGAAATGAAATTCAAACTTCGCACTCCTTTACTTGATTTATGCTGACAATCGGAGTTTTCTATATGAGCTTTGACAAAGTGAACCTACCTTTAATGAATTTTCATTTTTCAGATTAAGAGACAAAGGCAGAACAAATTAGAAGTCAATATGGGAATACTAGAAATAAAAATGTAATGAGAAAAACTACTTTCAAGACAGATTATGGGAAATTAGGAGAAGTTTGGATTCTTCATTTGTTAAAGGACAGATGTTGATCTTGCAGTGTGGCTAGAAGGCTGAGGAAAGTGATTCTGTCCCTCTATGCCACTCTTATGAGACCTCACCTGTGTGTCCACAGGGCCATGAAGATGATCAGAGGGCTGAAGCACCTCTCCTGTGAAGACAGGCTGAAAGAGTTGGGGTTGTCCAGCTCCAAAAGGGTGGAGCTGGATATGAGAGAGGGGGAATGTTGTCAACATCAACAGGAAAATTTAAACAAGTGTTCTGTACACAATGGACCTGGATAAGAAGAAAAGATAAGAACACTCAGGCCTTCTTTTGCACACAAGGGAGGTGGACATGAGGTCACAGAGACAGAATCTCCATGACCCCCAGCTCAACTACCCTTCCCTCATGTCACATGCTCTGTGGCTGTAGAAATGCCCACTCATGCTTATCATGTAAATGAACCCTGGATTGAACACCTGGAGACAATGCCTGCCCCTGAAACACAATAAAAGGCCCAAGCTCTATTCATCAAGTGCCTGTGTGTGTGCCCATCACCCAAGAGAAAGGACCTGATGAGGCTGGACCCTGGGTTGGTGATTTGACTTCTTTTACTACCTCTATTATTATCTCTATTACTATCTTTCTTTCTTTCACTCTCTCTCTTTCATTTACTGTTAAATAAAATCCATACTATTGACTTTGGCATATGGTCTCATTTGAACCTTAATTAGGGTAGAAACATCTCTTAACAAGGTGATCCTAACAAATGTGTGATGGATGTACTTACCATACCTAAATGCAGAACAATCAATGAGACTTTTATACACTAGTGAACCAACTCTTGCCCTAGAACCAAACACAAAGAGGTGTGAGGCAAAGCCAATTTATTGAAGCTGTCTTGCATTTGCTCCATCCTTTTGGACAGAGATCATCTTACCTACACTATAAATGATTTCTTGTAACATTGAATTGTTTCAAAAAATTTAAAGCACTCCTATATGTGAAATATTACTGACATCTGTTATAAAACATGCTTCAAGAGTCACAAGGGACATTCGAGAAATATTACAACCTTCTGAAGTGGCCTTTTCAACCATAACCCAAATTGAACTTCTTGTTTAGAATGAGGAATTATCTTCTCTGTATACAGTAACTTTTATTCTGAAGGATAAAAAAACCACAAAACATACTAACAAAGACTGAAGTATATACCAAGATTTCATATTTCAGTCACTTCTTTAAAAATTCCTTCCTATTGCACTCAGACATGGAAGTTCTATAGTGTACCAGAAATGCTGTAAGAGTAGGGCAATTTTTGGTAAGAAGTTTGCAACTGTGAACATAGAATGTAAACAACATTGAAGGTGAATTTTCATAACTTAGGAAAAATCTTAGCTTTTCAAGGAAGGAATTAATTTAAACCATAAAGGGTTTTTGTTGAAGATTTAGTAGGGAAACATGAAATTCAGCAGCAAATTGATAAAGTTGCTGATTGGTTTTAAGGTTTAGCTTCATGAATTTCAATATTCAAATTATACTGTGTTTAAAGACAGTTTAGACAACCACATTTACCTTAACATCAGACTCCCAAGGCTCCCAAGCAAGTTCCCAAAGTTTCTCAAGGCTGAGGTTACTGTTCAATCTCTACGAAGGGAGGAGGATTTTATCTCTATCATAATAGGTCTAGTTGTGGTGGGTTGACCCTGGCTGGACACTAGGTGCCCACCAAAGTCACTCTATCACTCCTCTCTTCAGATGGACAGAGGAGAGAAATATAATGAAAGGCTTGTGGGTTGAGATAAGGACAAGGAGAGATCATTCACCAATTATAACACCTTTGTCCCACTCTTCCCTTCTTTCTAGGCTCAACTTCACTCCTGATTTCTCTGCCTCCTCTCCTGCAGCAGCAGGGAGGGACAGGAAATGGAAGTTGCAGTCAGTTCATTACAAGTTGTCTCTGCTGCTCCTTCCTCCTCGGGGGGGGGGAAACTACTCACACTCTTCCCCTGCTCCAGCATGGGGTCCATCCCATGGGAGACACTCCTCCATGAACTTCTCCAGCGTGAGTGCTTCCCACAGACTACAGTTCTTCATGAACTACTTCAACATGGGTCTCCCATGGTGCCATAAGTCCTGCCACCAAACCTGCTCCAGTATGGGCTCTTCTCTCTGTGATTCCACAGGTCTTGACAAGAGCCTGTTCCAACACAGGCTTCCCACAGGATGACAGCCTCCTTCGGGCATCTGCCTGCTCTGGTGTGCAATCCTCCATACGCTGCAGGTGGATATCTGCTCCACTGTGGGCCTCCATGTGCTGCAGAAGGACAGCCTGCCTTACCATGGTCTTCACCACAGGCTACAGGGAAAACTCTGTTCCAGTGTCAGGATCTTCTGACTTCCTTCCTCCCCCTTCTTCTTCACTGACCTTGGTGTCTTCAGAGTTGCTCTTACAAATTTGCACTCCTCTCTCTGGTTGCTGTTGTTGTCTAGCAACTCTTTCCCCTTCTTAAATATGTTATTACACAGGTGCTACCACTGTTGCAGATTGACTCAACCTAAGTCAACGGCAGATCTGTCTTGGCACCGGTGGCATTGACTCTATTGAACATGAGGGAAGGTTCTAGCAGTTTCTCACTGAAGCCCTGTAGGCCCATCACTACCAAAACCTGGTCGTGCAAACCCAATAAACCTGGTTTTCAAATCCTATAATACAATACCTATAAACATCTCATATACACACACACATAAATATGAACACGCACACATGTGGAACTCTTTCCTCCACAGGATATCCATTTGACAATCCTTAATTTCATTGTTAAAATAATGACAAAGACTAAATTCCCATCTACCTTACCAGTATCTCATATACAGACAACCTCTAAATTCTAAGACATCAACTTTTTCTTCATCAGTATTTTTTTGTCAGAAATTGACTGGGTTTTTTTTATATATATATTTTTCACTGCTGTATCAAATAATTTAGAAACTGTCACTTTTTTTCTCATAATCCCAGTTTTGTCAGAGCAAAGTTTCTAACATGCTGGAGATACACACACACAAAATTGCCTTTGCAGTGTTATCTTTGCATCTTTTAAAAATAAATGTCACTATTCATTTATCCTTTAAAATTTGATTATGATAAAGCAAATATAAACTCAGTTGTGCAGGAAATTCAACTGAAACAACTTACATTCTCCTAACAAGACTTGGTGGAATACAGATTTAAAATCATTGTATATCATAATTCATCATTTTATTGCTTCTCTTTTGCTTGACTGTGGCAGTTGTCTTAGCTGGTTTAACATTAGCTTTGTTCTTGATGTTATTTTCCGTTGACAAGTTGAGCTGCCATGAAGGTGTAAAGAATGACGATGTCCCTATAGCCTGTTTTAATAAACTCAATATTATAGTTGCATTTAAGCTTCATTTATTCAGGAACTGTGTCAAGCATCTAAGTCTTGTTGATTAAAAAACAACATGCTAAAGTTCAGCTAACTACCAGCAACATGAGGACTGCAGTGGCTTTTACAAACCTCTGAATATAATCCCTGTTTGCCTAGCAGCAGTATCCTTTGCTTGGAGCTTGAAAGGAGGATTTTGAAAAGAGGTACCACAGGAAGGTATTTGCAAATCCAGTAAGATTAATTTGATTTTCATGTGTTCTATTCACTATGCAATCCTAATGACGTTAGCAATGTTCATCATTTACCTCAGTACAGGATGTATGCTTGGTTTTATTTTATAAGATTACAATTATACAGATCTAAATAGTCACATTACAGGTTTTCTTCTCTCCTTTTGTTTAGTTTTGTTTGTGTACATGGAGGAAATCTTACAACAGTCTATAAGTCTGTTTTTTAAAATTTCTTCCTCATAGGCTGAAGGCATTCCAAGAGTATTGCTAACAAAATCTGTAAAACCTACTTGTTAATAAGGCATGTGTAAAAATTCTGGTAAGGGGACAATATATGTTTTATCTTGACAATACCATGTCTCAATTTGATAAAAGTAAGAAAGTGCACTTCCAATTGCTTTAGGTGCTGTGATAACCATACAAAGTAAGAAAGATCACTTCTATTCTTTGGCTCATTTTATTAAAAATAATAATTTTGTTTTATTAAAAATAAGAATATCTACAGACACAAAAGCAGTATTTCAAAACCTATTGTTATGTAAATCCTTCCGTGTTGTGTAAAGCTTTCTGCACAGTAGGACAATATGTGAGTGCAATGAAATGTTCTACATCAATCTGTGTCACAGTCCATTGTTTATTGTCTTGAGTGTAGAGTATATGCCAGCCAGAAGGCAATCTTTTTTCCCTTAGAAAGACAATAACAGCAATCCAGACTTTGTATTGCAGGTTTCAAAACTTCAAATAAATTGTGGATAATAGATGTCACCTAGCATGTTTTGGGAGGAGATAGCAAATCTTTTTTAGCCATCTATTTTTGCCATGTCAATTTTAAAGGTTTTTGAACTATTCAGGGACACACGTATGAGTCTTTTTTTCATTCATCATTGTACATGAATATTCATGTTGTCATATACATGTGACCCATATGCGTATTTTTGTTTATGATAATATATTTGCATCTGCAATCACGATAGATATGTTTGCAGCTAAGACACATTTTTTTCTCATGTTCTTATGTGTGTTGGCAAATGCAAAATCTTAAAACTGTCACATAAAGGTGTCCAGAAATGCTGTACACGATTTCCAGGTGTTTAAATAGAACTAGAAGATAGCATGTTTCTTCATAGAATGACTTGAACTAATAATATTTTTCACTTAGGATTCTGATATAGAGAATTTACTGCACCAGAATAGGAGGAATAAAGCAAGTCAACTATGCAGTACATATTTAAAACTTTGAGAGAAATAAGTATCTTTGCTGATAACAATAAAGGAAAAAGCAAAATTATTTGCATATATGCCTCCCATTAAAAAAATATATAAACCAGTAGATACACTTATAGTTGTCACAAGACTATTCAAGTTGTCAATTTATAGGATCTTATTTAGTGGGCTAAGTCACACAGGTGCACGCTGTGCATCCATAAAAAGTTCATAAAAATTTATAAAAGCCAAAGCCCTGCTTATAAAAGGATCACAGAAGAATTAAATGGTAAGCATATCTATAGCAGAGGAGCAGTTCTGATTACAGTTCAGAAAAATGACATGATCTAATAAAATTAATATTTCCACATAATTTGAAGACTATAAAATAAATATTTCAAATTACAATATTTAGTATCACACTCTTCAATTTATTATATAAAACAGGAAATAAATAAGATAAAAGAGGATAGATACACCCCCAGAAAATGCTTAAGAGGCTTTGCATTCCAGGTAAATTTTACCAAAGCACTCCTGGACATCTAGCTGAAGTACGCGATCTTCAAAAAGATGTAAAAGAGTATTTACTCATAAAACAATTTTAGACACTGTACCTCAACAGTTAGACAGATGAGATTATTTGCTGTCTTTCAAAATGTTTGTTGGACATGAAAAAAAAACCACTCAGAAATAACATTACCGCAGTCTCAATCTCCAAAAAAATCTGAAGATGGAGATCCATAAGTTTTTTTAATTATATGACTGACTTCACTGGGGTCTGTTTAGACAGCAGTCTAAGGAAATGTGTGAGGATGATAATAACTTCATCAAGGTCAGCTGAGTACTTCTGAATTTGCTGAACTGGAGCCCTAAAAGGCTTTATCCCAGCAATGCATTGTAAAGGTACTGCTGGTAATGCTTTTTGAAATTACTTTTTTTGTGGTGTTTCTAAGAAATCCCTTTCTGTTTACTTTTCATCTAGGGCATGACATGGCACTTCATTCATAAACACTGCAACGGCTTAGTTAAATGCAATTCTTCCCTTTGCTCTGAGTGATAGAAATCCCAAGCAGATTGACTATACTTTTCAATTAATTTGAAAGCCATTCTGTCAACACCACTTTGAGAGGCCTCTGTGATCCTTGGGCAAAAAAGTATGAGCAAAGCAAAACAACTTTTTTCTCAGTAGTTGCGTATCTCAGAGCTTCAAGAAACACAGAAAAACCTTTGGAAAGGCCAAAGACTATTCTTCATTTACAGGCTATGCTGACACAATTTGGAATGAGAAATAAACCTAAGAATGCAATAACATTAATTAAGAATAACATTCCTACCACAATTCAAGTGTGTCAAGAAGACATCCACCAGTCACTGACAGTTTCTCCTTAGTGCATGGACATTAAGAACCCCATTTAAGATGGATTCAATAGACAGCGTGCTGTAATAGCATAAGTCCAAAGGCAGGCATATCAAAGCTGCAGAAGATGCAGCTCTATGTAAAAGCATGATATAGACTCCAGTATGATTCTACCAACAATGGAGACTCCCTTTGTGAGTAAAATAATAGAATCATAGGCTTGTTTTGGCTGAAAACATCTTTAACATCCTCAAGTTAGCACTGCCAAGTCCACCACTAAATTATGTCCCTAAGCAACACATCTACACATCTGGCAATTCTACATAATGAATATGAGCATATTTAAAAAAATAATTTAATTTTATGTCAGCATATATTGATAAGGAAAACTCCCAAGCATCTCATTTTTACCTTCTTGCCACTACACTGCAGACATCTTTCACATTATTTTCTGACAGTCTACAAGTATTTCTCCGCACTTTTCAAACTGTCAGATTGCAACTGACAGAACAGCTGGTAAAATGGAAAACATTAGCCCTTTTTAATGGTAAACATTAGCCCCCCCTTTTTTTTTATGTTTCTCTTATTTAAATCACCAGTGGAAAGTTTAGTAGTCTTGGTTAGTTTCATGCTGAATAACCTACATAGGGAGAGGAACAAGAATGAAAGAGGTACTCAACTATGCAATACTTTTATTCTTAACATTTAGTTTGCTTTAAACTTAATAATTAACATAATTATCTTTGAATATTTATTGATTGCTTCTAGTTTTGATTGATGGGATTACAGTATATTTTACAAGTAAATAAACATTAGAAAACATCTTGATTATGTTATCTTCAAATTTCTTCTCTAAATAGACTGAACTACACACAGAGGTCTGCTGTTTGCTCAACAAAGGTATCAGCACTGTTCCTGACTGTGTTGACATTCTTCTGCTGTTTTTCCTCTCTAAATGAACAGGATGCTTTTAGGATGATAAAACCTACTTGGGTGCATTTGTGATGTGATAATACAAATGTCAACATATTCTTGCATCAAGAGTTTTCAATCACAACCTCAGGCAATCATTGTGAGTTCTTTCTAAGCACTGTATTTCCTCATCTGCCCACCCTCTGCATCACACTGCTGTCCATGTTAAAACATCTACCTTGAACAGCCACAAATCAGCTTGAACTCGTACTCATTTCATGTTACCTTAATATGCAGAATTATGAGCTGTGGCAGCTGAGGAACAGCCATGCCACCCATTCTGCAGCCTGTGCTGCAAATCTGTAGCTAAGATCTGGGACTGACCATCTCTTTGCTGGCATGTGGCATGAATACTGCAGGAGTATAAGACAAGACATTTAAATTGATGCTACCATGGTTTGGTTCAGCTGAATTAATTGTGGCTTATTCAGATCAGCTTATTTTTTTTAAACAGTTCATTGAGGTCTAATTTTCTAATTTCAACCTCTGTCCCACAGTTACATTCTTGGATCATTAAAGCCCAAGAAGCTCAACAAGCTCTCCAAATAGTTGAACAAGATAAAATTCCCTTTGTGTAAGTAAGAACTACCTTTTTTCACTAATGAATTTGCTGCAGTAACAACAATGACAACAGGAACAAAATAGTCAAGAAAATTGATTTCTGAAGACCGACCTCCACAGCTGCCGGATACCTTTTTCTCTTTTTTGCTAAAAAGAACTTGCACAGAGCCATGTGACTTCAATTTTCACTAAAAATAACGCTGCAGCCTTCAGAGCACCAGAAAGCTTCCTCACTTTAATCATTCTCCTTATATGGGGAAGCTGATTTTTTCCAAGGTTTGGAATCCAACTCACTGAGAACAACATCAGGCCCAAAATGACAAAATCATGCAACTCTTCTGTGGAACTATTCACTCTGTCCACTTAAACATCAGGTTACTTCTTAAGAATACGAAGGCAGTAATGACTTATTAGAAATTATAAGACAAAGTCTTCCGATTTATAATGGAAAGACTTATAACACTTGAAGAAATTTTTCATTTTTGCTGACAAAAACTTATCAACCTCTGTATGAGGGTTAGGGTGCAACATCCACTACACAGAGCACATACAGGTCTCTCCTCCTGTGCTGAGGCACTGAGACCTTGTAGTCCCCCCAGCCCTGCCTTTTAAAGTCCTTAGCCCTGTCAATTAATCAGCCTTATTAGTACAAAACAATTATCACCTGAGAGTGCAATGATCAGTGGGGCTGCCCTATCAACCAACAATCAGTGAGCACCCTGTTCAACCTCTACAGATTCTCTAAGAGACAATTAAGAATGACTCATCAATGTAGAACACAGTAGAGAATACATCAACAACTTGCTGCTAGCTTACAATTTGAGGAGACACCATAATATTTGATATTCACCATTCAATTTGATACAACTGGGAAAGCTGTAGGCAAAACGTGTTATCCCTACTTTTTTTTTTTCCTCAAACAAGGAGACCTTTTTATTCCCCAAGAACCTGCACAGAAGGAAAAATTATTATATCCCTATGAGTATTACACAAACATAAGTCCTTTTAGACCTGCATGTGCAGAAAAAATTCACAGGTACCAAAATAATGCTGACGAAAATATGTTTACTACCATCTTGGAATCAGACAATGAATTCAGAAATGAATTAGGCAGGAAAATATAAGAAATAATTTATTACTCTTGAACAATCAGGCAAGATATAGTCATGGTGAAAATGTTTGTGAGAAGTTAATTGGCAAAATGAAGTTGTCTTGGTTTGCTCTCTTTTTCTGTAAGATAAATTGTTAAACAAAATATCAAGATTGTGTATATATAAATTTGTTCATTTATTCTTTGTAAAGAGCAATGTGTTGAATACAAAATTTATTGAGAGTAATTTGCAAAGATTTACTTGGGAGATGTGGAAAACATTATAGATAGATAGATAGATAGATAGATAGATAGATATTCATGGCTAAGCTTTGTGAACAAAGATTTGGCAAGGGTTCTACCCACGCTTGCTGCAAGTGTGCTGATGGCTAAAAAGGCCGATGTGGGATAGGCAAGTCCGTTTGCAAAAGACACAGTGGAAAGTCTCCTTAAGCGATATTAGAGAGGTACGATTCTTTCTGCATTGTCTTTTCTCCTTAAGACTGGTTCTGCATGTATTCTCAAAGGAAGAAGCAGTGTTATAGATGGTGTGTCTCCATGTCTTCCAACTGGGGGCCAGAGTGGACCATTGATAGTAGTCAATATGGCCAAAGCTGAGGTATTTTTTCAGGGAGGCCTTGTATCTCCTCTTTGGGGCTACTCTCTTGCGGCAGCCAGTGGCGAGTTCACCATAGAGCACAATCTTAGGGAGGCAGTGATCCTCCATCCTGGAGACATGACCTGCCCAGCACAACTGCGTTCTCAGCAGCATAGCCTCAATACTTGTGACCCCTGCCTGTTCAAGGACAGTAACATTAGTCATATAGTCAGTCCAGTGGATGTTTAAGATTGTTTGAAGGCAGCCCTGATGGAAGTGTTCGAGGAGTTGCAGGTGGTGGCGGTAGATGACCCATGATTCAGACCCATATAAAAGAGTAGACAATACAGTGGCTTTGTAGACACTGATCTTTGCACTTTTCTTCATGTGTTTATTGCACCAGACTCTTCAATGGAATTTTCCAAAAGTTCTGTATGCCTTTGCTAACCTGTTGTCCACCTCTTTGTCAATCTTACCCTATGAGGAAACGATGCTTCCCAGATAGCTGAACTGCTGGACTGACTTAAGTTCTGATTCACCTATGGTGATATGAGGATGATGGAAGACTTCCTGAGATATGGGTTGGTAGAGAACTTCTGTCTTCTTCAATCTGACTTCCAGCCCAAACAGCAAAGCAGGATGTTAAGCGCTG
>VZRW01008071.1:37276-47929 GCA_013398125.1 Aegotheles bennettii | reverse complement strand
AAGCCGCTGCCTGGCGCGGCGGGGCCTGAGGGGGTGAGAGGGGCACTCAGAAAAACTTTAACAGGCGACAGGTGCTGCCGAAATGCCTCGAAAAGGGGTGCCGCTCCGTGCGGAGCGTTCCCGGGGTTTGCTGCTGGTACGTGCTTACTAAATAAAGCAGTGCTTAGAAGTGAGCGAACTCGGCAATCTGCTGGTGCTTTCCGTGTGTGTTTGCATTCTGCCCGGGAGGTGTGTGTGTTAGCCCACCCTGAGCCCCTTCCAAATCCTCCTTCTGCCTGGAAGAGGCCAGACCCACCCTAGCATCTCTGAAGGCATCTTCAGTCTCTTCATGAGCCTGGTTTTCTTTCACCTAAATTGCTTTCTCTTGCTCGTCTTTCCCAGCCGGCTCCCAGTTCTTTGCCGGGAGTCGCCTTGGAAGACGTGGGGTACGGCAGAGCTGGCAAAGGACAGGCACGGGTCTTGGTGGAGAGGGAATGCTTGTGCCAGTCAGAGGTGCTGGAGGCCACCTGGGGCTCTCCCTCTTCCCCAAGCCCTGAAGAGGGAATGCTTGTGCCAGTCAGAAGGTGCTGGAGGCCACCCAGGACTCTCCCTCTTCCCCAAGCCCAGGAGAGGGAACGCTTGTGCCAGTCAGAGGTTCTGGAGGCCACCCAGGGCTTTCCCTCCCCCAACCCCATGAGAGGGAACGCTTGTCCCCATCAGAGGTGCTGAAGGCTACCTGGGGCTCTCTTCCCTGTTCCCCAAACCCAGAGGCACACGGGAGGATCTTTTGTGGGATTGCAAAGATTTGGGCACTGTGGCTTTCTGGGTCTGTAGGTATCTGAAGCAGCTGCTTTCAGGAAACCTCTGTAATTCATAACTTGTTTATTCTTTTTTAAATGTTGAAAAAAAACCCACTTTTTCTGCCTTACAGTAATGAGGGTGTAAAGGCATCTCTGAGAAGTGAAAAAATATTTTTTATTTTATATTACTTGAGACAAACACTGAAAACCTGAAAGAGGAATTGAGGTTGTTATGTTGCTTTGGTGTCTCACGTACAGTGACATTTTAGTATTAAACTCCTCTTAGAAAAACTCATCTGCCTTCTTTCAGTCCATAGCTAGGCTTCCCACTGTCTTCCATGCTGAGACATATATTACAAGGGGGCTGGACATAAAGCCTTAGTTCACTCACCTGTTCAGCTTCAGCAGTAGGATCTTCAGAGTAATGTCAGGCTTTTCAGTCATTTTGCTTCTAGTGTTAGTTATCATCCTAATCAGATGTAAGGCTTCTTTGTGCTAGGTACATAAAAATGAAGGGAAGTATGGTCTGCATAGAATTTACAGACTAAGCTAAAACAAATATAAAACACAGGAGGTTCTGTGAACTAGAGACTTAAGTTAATACACAGAGGTTATGATCAAACTACTAAATAGTGTGAAGGACTGTTCTTTGCTACCAAGACTCTCCTCTGGCTTTGAGGCCAACTCTCCTGGGATAGCTCGTGTCCATACTACTCATGCCTGTGCACTCTCAAGCTCCAGCATAATGTAGCTTCATGTAGGCTGTATATTGTGAATGATCCCTATCCACTGCTGACTCACAAACTGTATCTTGGCATTTTTGGGAGAATAGCACGTGGCCCATACCAAAGCCACAAACCACGCAGGGACCCCTCCAACAATGTAGCAGCATAGACACTGAAGCTGCAGAGCCCAGGAATGCTCCCTGACACCATTTATTTTTACTTGTGTCATCACCACGGGGCAGGTTTGGTGTAGGCTGAGGTACAAATCCTAAAAAAAGCATGTGAATAGCGTGTGTCAACTCAGAACGAGTCTAGCTGCTGTCCCTTTGCACAGTGTGGGAGTGGAGCCTCTCAAGTGTCAGTCGAGTCCTTGGGATCTGTTCCAAAACTTGATGTGGTGGTCAAAGTAATGATAATTTTGGCAATACCAGTGGTGTTAATTTATGGTAACCACTACTGTCTTACAAACTAAGGATATCCCCAGGTGACACAGTATGTACAGTTTATGGAGGAAACCAGTATGTTTTTGCTTACAGTGAGGGAAGGCAAAAAGCATAAATGGTTTTATATGCACAGCTGTTCCATCCATGTCAGGGCTAATGTAGCCAAGAAGAGGGAAATATTTTTTCTTATTTATGAAGCCTGATGAACACGGTGTTTATTAGATAATTTGCATCACAAGGGAATTATATAGGATGGAAAAGAAATCTAAAATTGTTTTTCCCTGAGATAAAGGAACTGTTCTAGGCTGTATCACAGGATGATGTTGGTTGATGAAAAGATCAACATGAGCCAGCAAAGTGCACTTGCAGCCTGGAAAGCCAACTGTATCCTGGGCTGCATCAAAAGAAGCATGAACAACAGGTTGAGAGAGGTGATTCTCCCCCTCCACTCTCTTGAGACCCCACCTGGAGTACTGTGTCCAGTTCTGGAGTCCCCAGCATAAGAAGGACATGGAGCTGTTGGAGTGAGTCCAGAGGAGGGCCACAAAGATGATCAGAGGGCTGGAGCACCTCTCTTATGAAGACAGGCTGAGAGTTGGGGTTGTTCAACTGGAGAAGGGAAGGCTCTAGGGAGACCTTAGAGCATCTTTCCAGTACTTGAAGGGGCCTACAGGAAAGCTGGAGAGGGACTTTTTACAAGGACATGGAGTAATAGGACAAGGGGGAACGGTTTCAAACTGAAAGAGGGTAGATTTAGATCGGGTATTAGGAAGACGTTCTTTTCTGTGAGGGTGGTGAGACACTGGCACAGGTTGCCCAGAGAAGTTGTGGCTGCCCCCTCCCTGGAAGTTTTCAAGGCCAGGCTCTATGGGACTTTGAGGTCTGCTCTAGTGGAAGGTGGGGTTGGAACTAGATTGTTTTTAAGGTCCCTTCCAACCTTAACTGTTCTATGAGCAAACACCTCAAACCAGGTTACTATGAGAAATAGATTGGTAGCAGGTCCTGCAGTTGTGTGTTGTTACGATTAATGGCGTGAGAAATAATCTTCAAAGGATATGTATGACACGCAATTAGGCCTTAGCCAGTATAGGATGCCTCAGACCATTCTTTCAAGAGGGTTTCAGTTCATGCTTCATGAACATCACTGTCACGCCATTAAACATTAAACTTGTAATCCCAATGTCTTTACAGACAGCAAAATTGTATAAATATATCTCCATGTATTAGCTGACACTGACATTTTTAATGGATGGGGACAAATTTACTCTTGGGTTACTCCTTAATGTGGTCTACATGTACATTTTGGTCTGTTAGCTTCTGTCTCCAGTTCCTCCGATGCACAGAACCACACCAACATGACAGTTTACCTTTAATCCAGGGGCCCTACAGAAAATTGTTCAAGTTTCTCTTTGTTTTCTTTCCCTGTTTTTCCCATGTCAAAATGTCATCTACTCAGTCCTTCCCCAAATACCACAAGTTTTGCTCTGTTTCCTATGAAACATGGCAAGAATTTGGCACAACCCAAAAGAAAGTGATGTGTGTTCTTCCTGTGTTGAAACCTAACTGCGATTCTGGAGTTGGGTAGCCCCGGAGATCTTCCTGCATTCAGAGGGATGGCCTTGTTTAACCTCCACAGATCTGCAGAGCTATCCTAACAGGCCTTGTAAATCTCAAGCATACCCATATGTAGCATGAAAATGCCACACTCAGGAATATAACATGTTTCCTCAGGAGTCTGAATCATTTTCCTAGTAAATAGCAGCGTGTCTTTTGTTATTTTGCCCACTTTGAAGGTTATTGATGTCCTGCTGGGACCCAGAGGGGGATGAAAAGTGGTTTCCAAGATGGACGCAACCAGTCTGATCTGAAAGAGATTAGAGCAAATAATGCAAGGCACTCTCTGCTGCTTGGAGTGGGGACCACAGATTGCTGCCTGGGGCAGATGACATTAGTCCATGTGTTCAGTATCTCCCCAGAAGGAATGCAGACAGGTTTGGACCTTACAGGTGCCAGAGTGCAGGTAAAAAGATTTGACATTAACCATCTTTCCAAGCTCTCCCTTCTAGATAGTAGAAAACATTTCATGTGTGTATATTTATTTTGAGGGTGGGATGAGGCATTTCTGCAGGAGAAATGAGTGATGTTGGTTTTGGTTTTCCCCAAAGTGACCACAGACTGTTATCTCTTCTGGCAGTTTGTCTGCTTCCCAGAACATTGACCTGCTGCACTTCTCAGCCATCTTGACAGGGCAAGAGGGACTTCCCTGACTAAATGAATCACAGGACAGTTGGAATCTTTCATCTCCTTGTTGCAAAAAACTTCTGATTCAGTTTGGTCCCCTTTTCCTCTAGATGACACGGCCTCTTGATGATACTAAGGACATGACCTAATTTAGACTCCATACTGCTTATATTCAAGGAATACAGAAGTTCCTTGTGCTGATACAATCTCAATTTTCTATGAACATTCATGCCTACATTCACTTCTTGCCTTTTACTGACTATGGGTTTTACAATGCTAATGATTTTGCTTCTGCCATCAAAGCAACTTGGAATTAAAATTAAAAAGTGATCCATTTGTTTTTAGGACTTCCATTTATCTGATTCTTGCTGTTCCTATGAAGATTCCTATAAGCTAAAGCTGCTGTTGTCCATTCACACATGCTGTGTTTGCTACACAGGCTTTTGTAAACTCCGACAAAGTGATGCAATCCTTTGCTATTCTTGTGACTTTTTGCCCAAGACACTGAGCAGACTGTTTGCTTGGGTTGGGGTCGTGTCTGCGTATATATTCTGATTCGCAGATCCACCTGCTTTGTTGTCACAGCACACTTTTCTTGTCACAATTTTGATTCTTTTTAACACTGGAAATTTGCATTATTTTTAACAATGTCACCTGCATGAGCAGATTGGGTGATTTCCTTTGCTTGCTGAATTCCAATCACAAAATCAAGGTTAATTACAGTTCTTCTGAGTGTCCCCACGTTTCTAGTCCCAGAGCTATCAGACTGCCAGCACCCCAACATTACAGGAGGGATTCTTCAGCCCTACACCAGCCACAAGTTTTTCTCAGTTTTGCCTGTTCTGTTGGATAGATCCTATATGAATCTTTGCAGCTGTTTTAACTTCTCCAGGAATTTTAACTCTATTGAAATTCTCATGGGCTGCATTCCAAACATGGCACTTCTAAAGTTATTTTTTACTAATTTGCATTTACAAATTTTTCAGAGCCAAGGCAGAGACTGAGACCTGTTCCTTCTTAGTACCTGAATCCTAACCAGCCTGCACTGTGGGAACACAAGTCTCTGCATGTTTTAGGAACTGATCCTAGCACACTCTTGTCAGAATATATTAAAAATACCAATTTAGGTATTTAGAGTTTGGGAAGAGCTCAGCATCCACCCTCTGTGCACTGCAGAAAGTATCTGTGTATGCATCTTTCAGCTGAAGTGGAGCGTGCTAAACACTGCCCAGAGGTACAACCTAAGGTACCTTAGGTATAATTGCTATTAGCCTTGGTGAGAATCTGTGCTGCCATACCAAATGCACATTTGCTATTATGTAGAATTAGCTACTTGTGGAGAAGTGACTGTTCTCCAGTAGAACGGACAGCTTTCTGTGTTGTTTCCTGCAAATAATGTAACTATTATTTGCTTAGAATATAAGGTTACTATAAGCTTGTCTTGGTGGATAGTTCTAAATCCTGCTTCTTCCTTCTTTTTATTTTAATTGGCCATTTAAACCTAGCTTCATCCTTCCCAACATTAGATAGTTATCTAAAGCATTAGACATTTAACTGAGTCATGCAGCTGGTCACCTTAGGGTCCTTCTAGGGTCTACAAAGAGAGACAGAGTAACTTTCAGATAGTTATTGAGATCTAAAATTAATTTCTTCAACTCATTCTTTCACCTGGAAGACCCCTATAGCAACTGTACTTTTTAACGTAGCCACCTTTACTTAGCCGAGAAACTTGAATTATATTCAGAGTCCATAGCATATCCAAGAGTTCTTTAAATTATATGTGTATAGTCACTAAATGGGAAAGGTATGGCTTAGGTATTTCTTATACACAAACTGTGTTTCTTTTGCTCAGATCAGAATTGTTAACATTTTCAATACGAGAGATGTATTTTCCTTGTGTAAGCAAACACCTGTATTGGAAAGGAATGGTTTCATGCTGGAGATGTGAGCCTTCTGGCTAATAATCTGCTCTATCAGAGTCCCACATAAAGCAGAGACAAAACAAAGCATGACATTTATGTAAGTCTGAAGTCATAAAAATATTTCTGGGAGACAAGTGTTCCTCTTTTTATATGGACCGTCTGCCAGGAAAGTCAATGCAGGTATTCTGCCTTTAAGATTTCACATGAAGCAAGTCTCAGCTGAATATGGGTTGCAGATGATTTGGCATTTTATTTATAAAACAGCTTTAGCAAGATTTGCATACCTTTATGGGATCAAGATGGGTTCACCTTGTACCTTGTGCCAAGGAACAAAGATGTCATTAATGTAACAAAATAATCATTGAGCATATACTTGCCAAATCTAATAAAAATGTGTGTATTTCTTACCTTCAGTGCTTGTGGGCTGTAGAAATGTAAGGTAGTTTTTCATTTTAAGTCACCTGGCTCTGTAACTCATACCCAATCAAACAAAACACTCAGACTTTAAAAATCAAATGAATTTACTCTATCCGGTTGGCAAAAATTTTATAAAAAAAAGGGACCAAAACACATTGTCTTCTTATGGAATCTGTTAATGCTTAAAAAGAGCATTTTAGAGTGTTTTGGTCACCTCATTTGTATAAAGCACTGATCTGGATTTCATCTGTTCGTGAGTTTAGAAAAAAAGGATTCAAAACTGTGTGCGTGTATTTTTGGTGAGTCTTTATAGGGGAGGAATGCAGAATACTTGATCCACCCAGCACATCCCTGCCAAGACAGCAGCATTCATCTCAGGACAGACCCACGAGGTGCCTGTTTGCTTACCTGAACTTTTTCCTAATAACGTAATACTTCTCACTGAGAAGTAAGAAGAAAGATTAATTTACTTTTTAAAAAATATTTCTGTACCCAAGGATTAGAATGAATGATTTTGAGTATCAGATCCTTTTTAGAGAAATGCAAACGTACCTAATTGCCATATTAAGTTAATAAGTATACACTCATACATGTATTTCTATAGACGTATTTAGAATAAAGAATTGAGTCTTATACAACATTCACTATCTAAAAGCTGTAATTTCCTCTCCAGATTTTGACCTGAAATGTCACCTGTGACCATTGTGTACTTCTGTTCTAAAACCAGTGATAGTCCATTGAGGCACCATCATCATATGGTGTTAACTGTTAACAAAGTAAGCGACAGTAATACAGTAGTTAATACAGTAACTGCATTCTTATTTTATGAAGATTTTTGTATATTATGTAGCCACAAGGAAAAAAAAGAAGTATTTGCAAGCATGTAGCATGGTGCCTGGATGGAAGCAATACTATGTTTTTCTTTACATCACACTCCTCACCCCCAATTTTGACCTACTGTATTTACTTAATATAACCACTTCATATTTGGGAATTTGCCCTGAACATTTCTTTCCATCATTTCTCATTGACCTTTCTATACTGTTTAAAGTTCTCCATGCTTTCCTTGTTTTTCTGATCTCCTGGAGTCGTTAACCAATTACAGCTTGGGTCAAAGCCAAACCAGCCAAGTATCACAACTGAGATTATCTCAAGTGGCACCTTAGTTGAATTGCTGAACAATTTTTTCTCTAGGGTCCAGATAAACATTGGTGGAGTTTTTTTATGCCTTATTACTTCCTCAAGGTCCTTCCTTTGTGATTTACTGTTTATATTGTTTTCTTTTTGTAAAGCTTCTTAAAGAAGGTCAGTTGGAGTCCCACCTCAGTTACAATTAGGATAGCCCCCTTTCTTCACAGCCTTTCTCTGGATAAAACTGGGAGATAAATTAGATTATGGTCTCTGTACAGCCTGACCTCAAATCACTGAAAGTAACAATTTCAGCAGATCCTGGACTGAGCCCTCATTTTATTGTGCAGGGGCTCTGGGCTATTTTACACTTCACAAGAAGAAAAGCAATTTTCTGCAGTTCACCTACCTGAAAGACACTACCAACAGTCAGTCTTGGGCTTCTGTGCAGTATTTCAAAACTGAAATCCACGACATAGGATGACCTGACAAGAAATCAGGCTAAACTGGTGGTTGTTAAGTGAATGTTTCTTTCTCCTGGCTGCTTAAATGAAGAAGAGGAGGCTTTTTCTTCTTTAAAGCAATTCAGTCTTCTCCCTTGCTGTGAGTTAACCTCTGAGGAAATATCTTGAGAAAAAGAAAATCTTATCTCAGGAGCTTTAATCTTAAAACAGGAAAAGTCTGCTCCCAACTAGGATAACTCAGCTGATTTCCCCCCTGCACAAATACAAATAAAAGCAAAACAGATTACAGATGGAAATGTGGAATGACAAAGAGCAGCAAAAGGAACTCTTACACTGTCTTTCATGCTATGAAGCAGAACAAATTAATCTGGTTATTTATTTTCTTGATTCACAGAAAAGATTATAATGGTGAATTCTGTATGTTGTTAAAATGTGTTTTTCCCTGCTGACTGATATAGTACTGTATTTCATGTGAATTGTTTGGGGCAGAAGGGTTCTTATCTGACTCTTGCTGGAGATGTGTCTGCTCTCAGGAGATGAGGAAGATAACTCTGTTTACAAAAGTGGATTTCAGGAACATGCATTCCAAAGACGTTCTTGTATTGATGCAGCCACACACTATCACAGTACCAGTAAGTCATTGTAACCAAGCTTTTAATGTAATTTATAAAAAAATAGAGTTATTTACATTTGCAACTTATTTGATGGCATCCTCTTTTATTACAGCATTTGAATCAGTGAAGAAATGTCACTAGAACTCATTTGAGGGTAAACTTTCCAAAGATAAGCACGACAGTACAGGAAAAATGTTTAAAACGTTGTGAATTCTTGTTCTTTTGCAGCATCATGCAAACTCGTTCTTTACAGCACATGCACACTGGTGTTAGGGTAAGCAGAATTCCCTCCAGATTAAGGCACAGAAACTCCACCACGTTTCTGAGGACAGTCCCACATTATTACACGCGGCACTTCAAGACATAACCAAAGGAATTAGTTTAATTCCAACAGATGGTAGCCTAAATGCAGAATGTAGCCACCTACACATCTGTAAAAAGACTGGTTAAAAAGACAAAAAAGTATGACTGTACTTATTGCATAGTTGCAATAAACCAGATCCATGAATACAAAAGCCATCAAAATATATTATAAATCTATCTGAGTTTCAAAGCTACTCTAAAATACTGCTTTGCTTTAGAATACAAATAACACTGTTTGGGGTTAGTTTGTAGAGTTGTATTTTGGTCCATGCTGTTAATTCTGTATCGTTATATTCCTCTTCCATTAGTTTAATCGCCTCAGAACAACAGGTCCTCAGGCAGTGGCAGGAATGATGAAGCCAAAGCAGGGCCTTTCTCAATCTCAGACTTCAGCTGCTGCAGTCAGTTCGTAAAAACTGATTTCCACTGCCCCCCTTCCTTACTGATTTAAATAAACTTCCCTAAGAGCTCTAAGGGAAAAGAATGACAAGGGACACAGATTTAACACTGTTAGAGATGGGGGTTTGTCCCAATCTTCTAGTCTTGAGCCAGCTCTTAAAAATATCCAGCCCATAACAAAAATCAACAACAACAAAACAATTTACTTTGACTATGCAGTAGTTCCACATAATCTGCTGGCAGTAGAAACTTCTTTGGTGTCAGAGTCAGGTCTTCCAGAAACCACAAACGGCCAAGTCTGTAAGCAAAAAAAAAAAAAAAAAGGTATTTCATATTAGAAAGAAAGTTTATCCTGGTATGAAACTGGAGCTTTATTACTGATAGCTGTCTAACTCCAGTTGCAAACACGTCATCATGCTTTAGTCCCTGTGGGAAGCACAGAGAGAGCTGAGTTCCTCTAACAAATATTTTCATTACGTTTTTCATTATAATTAAACTCTCCCCAATAGGGCTGCAACGGTCAGCAATTGTTCTCGCCAAAAATGCGATATTTATCTTGCTTCGTAACAGTGTGCATAATTTTATAAAGAAAAAGCATATAAACTCTTCAAACCCATCACTGCAATAGATAAACACCCTTCTCACCCCGTGGCACGCATCGCACACTGAGCTTGTCTCGATGAACTAATGACGGTTTGCTTGTGCTCCAGGCCAGCCCGCAGAGCGAACTGCTCCTTTTTCAGACATTGACCTTGCCTAATGCCCGAGGAATTCATTTCTTTAGGGTTCTCTAAACAGACTCCCCGGGACAGGCACGCCCGCCGACACGGTAGGCCAAGCCCGGCTCTCGGCTCGCCGCCGGGCGAGAATTACTGGCGACCGACGAAGCGATCACGGTCACTCCGCGGTTTCTTCGACGGCGGGCACGGCTTGAGCGCTACCAGTCCTGCCCGGGAGAGCCCAGGCCGGCGGGGCTGTGCCCCGGGCTGTGCCCCGGGGGTTCCCCCGAGCGCCGCTCCGCGCATCCCGGCCTCCCGCCTCCACGCCCCCCGCCCCCTCGCCCCGCGCCGTACCAGGTTGACGGGGTGGACGTAGCCGTTCTCGTAGCGGTCCTCCTGCAGCAGCTGCCGGAGGTGGGCGATGTAGCTGGACGCCAGG
>VZRW01008071.1:0-32813 GCA_013398125.1 Aegotheles bennettii | reverse complement strand
CCCCCTTAGCCCCCCCCGCCTCGGCCGCCCGGGCACCAGCCCGGGAGCCCGGGGCTGCCCGCTCCGCTGCCCGACGCAGCCAGCGCTCTCCCTGCCGGCGGGGGAGGCTCTGCCCGGGCGGAGGAACCTAACCCTGACCCTAACCTGACGCAAACCCACGGATCCAGCGGGAAAAGGCACCCGCTGAGGGGTGCCGGGCACCGAGCGGCGGTCGAGCCGCCGGGGGTGCTGTGCGGGCGGCGGCAGGGCCGGTTCTGCCGCCCGGGCTGCGGGGAGGGTTCGTGCTTCTCGCTCCGCAAACCCTGAGCATCAGCGGGGACCATGCTTTTAAAATAAAAAAACCCTACAGGTTTGTCTTTCGAGCCGCTGAGTTCCCCGAAGGGGATCCCGCCCCGTAGCGCAAGGCGGGAACATCTTCCCCGAGGAAAACAATCATTCCCAGTTATTTACTCCTTCTCCCCGACTTTTCCAGTGCGATAACCACAACGAGACGTTATCGACTGTAAAGGATCGCTGTTTTCCCGGAGTCTGGCCAGCAGCGAGTTTTCCTCAGGTATCCCCAACTTTGTGAGAGGTTTCCCCAGTGGAATAGCCAGGCAAACTCTCTAAATACCTCCTGGCGCCAGAAGAAAGTTCTCATGTAATAGATACCCACTGGTGTGAGAACACGGATTCTGCTCACTTTGTCAATCAGCCCGGGTGGGTGGAGGGGTTTGAGGAGGGGGAGATGGGGATTTCTTTTAATTAGAAAAAGAGAATGAAGGTTGTTTTGTTTTGTTTTGTTTTTCACTAATTCTATTTTTATTAATGATGCCTGGAGATGTGCTGTTGGTCTAAAAGGACCAAAATTAGTGGTGCTGTTTGAAGTGCAGTTTATTTCTTCTCTTGAAGCAAATTAGCTGGAATAACAAGCAAACATCAGGCAAGAGGAAACACTGTGTTAGTCTCCTCCTTGTGTTTCACTCTGAGAGGGAAGCCCACCAGAGCAAGACGGAAGAGATGGGGAGAGATAACACCACTACAGCACTTCATTATACTTGAACGCTCTGCCACACTCCTCTCTCCGGCTGGGCTACAGCAGAGCAGATGGAGGAGGGTGGCTTTCCTAGGAACTGCTAGAGAAGCCAGTGGGGGCTCTCAGATGAGGGCACACAGACAGTGAGACAGCTTCGTGGTCAGCAGCGGGGGAATTCACTGCCCAGAGTTGTCCAGAGTCAAAGAAAACTCCGGCACTCTGGCATCGCATCACTAGCTGTAGTGAGGGAAGGCTGCAAAGGGCACACAACACATGTAGGCTGCGGTCACAACAGCCTCACATTCGGTTGTCTTGTGAAATTATTCCTCATTTTCTCTAGGAAACAAATATTCAATGGAAGGCACGAAGGCAGCCTCCTGAGCACCAGGCAGGTCTGCATCTTGCAACACCTTACCTCACTTGTGCTCAGGCTTGACTGATTACAGCCCATGTTGGGATAGATGCTTTTTCTCTTCTAAAAAACAATATCAGTTTGGATATACCCTGTTCTCCTTCACAGAGTATTGAGTATCTGGTTATAATATTCACTTTTTCAGCTATTTGAATTGGTGGACATATATTGCACCTAGATTTTAAATTGATAAAAGTACAAGCGACCACATCCCCCATGACTGAGTTATTTCTGAATATGAGACATGTGATGTAACATGGTCCAGACAATGATTTTTAGATTTAATAGACATGGTTCTTCTAGCGTGGGATCTTGACATATATAGGCAGGTCTGTGTTTAAAAAGGAGCAGCTTGAAGTGTTAGGTTAAGGATTCAGCTATGATGTTTTAACACCAATTTTCCCACTTCCTGAATGCTTGTTTCCATACCCTACATAATATTAAACCAGAAATTTTGTTCTTTTCACAGTACTCCTAAAAAGTGCTCCTACATCTGAAAACACCTCATTACTGTAGTAGTCCTTTAAAGTTTAAGTAGCTAAAATGTTCCAGACTCTCCCAAGCTGCTTCCTGTCACCATTTTACAGTACACTCTTTGCAGATACTTCTTGATGGCTGAATTTGAATTCTTTTGCAAGTTATTTTGTGGTCTGTTTTCCTTTTTTATTTTGTGATCATGGCTGTATTCACGTACATGGCCTTTTTTAAAATTGTTGCTTAGGACAAGGAATAAGACCTGAAAAAGAGAATGGATGTCCAGAACTATACATTACAGACATCAGTGAAAATAAGCTTTCATGGATTTAGCTGTCATATTCACAACTCAAATGGTGAACATTTAGAGAGGGTCTCTGTCTTTCATTCCTATATACAGGAGCAGATTTCATTTTTAGAGAAAAACTATTCAGATTTCTGGTGATCAGACTTGTAGGAGACACACCCCAGATGATTTAATCCTGCAGAATATCAACAGAATATCATCTTTTAAATCAATGACACTGGGAACTGGAGATGTCTTTCTACTCTCTACCGATCTTCAAACATTGCCTTTTTCTTTGATGGTTCATTGCTATAGAAGGTACATGTGAGGTCAGACTTTTGTTCTTTGCCTTTCCTTACTTTGCTATTTGAATTACGTTAATAGCTAATTATCAAGAACAAACCAGCATCACAAAAGATACTTTTCTTTCTTCCTTTCACAGTAGATTTCTCCAAGTCAGCAGCTGGAAAACAAAATACATATGGATTTACCTGCATTTTGCTAAACAAAATGGCTGTTCTGTCAATACCAGGGTTCTTGGCAAGGATGAACTTTGCTATTAAAGTAAGCCTGTACACATCAAACAAGAACCTTTTTAGAATTATTACTTACAATTAAACAGAGCAGTTAATCTGGTAAAATTGGAGGCATACTCTGTATTTTGAATGGAGGGCTCTGAAAAGAGAGATGACAACGCTACTGAGCAAGTTCATCAACTAGCATAAAAAATTACAAAGCCATAAATTTTAATTGAGCTGACACAGTGATGCAAGTTGAAAATCTGATTCATAATGTCTAGGTCTTTTCCTGTGGACCCTAGGTTAAAATAGGAAACATTCATGCCAAAATAAGTAGAACTGCATTTGGCGTGAATCTGGAAAAAAAGAGTGCTTGACTAAGGACCACTTGATGCAACTAAAAATATACAGTAATGGATTCCACAGTCCCTCTGAGAGTGAGACTACCATGGTCCTCTCTCAAGGATGTTTTTCTGTGTGAAAACTAGGTTTAAGGACATTATAAATTCTCTCACAGGTGTATTTAGCATAACTTAGATGGTTATGAGTGTATAAAACAGTATATATTAAATAGCACGTGTCTTTGGAAACAAGCACAGACTGAGATACATGTTCTACTGGTAAGTAAGCTTCTCATAATTAATTTTATCAATCTTTCACTGGGGAAAAAATACCCAAGGATTACTTCAGAAAGCACCCAGGGCCTTTTAAAAAGTAGTGTTGTCCACTTTGAAGTGGAATTGGATCTTCATAAGAGCTACTGCAAAATTTCTTTAAATTCTAATTACTGCATTTCTACTACCTCACTAGGTGACCATTTCTGAGGAAAGATTACCAGGGACCAATATAATTGGTTTTCTGGCCTTGTTACCCAATCTTGCGTGCACTTTGCAGTAAGATACTGCATAACATGCTTTAAGACTTAATTGTTGATTTGTTCACCTTAATTGGCTCAAAAAGTGCAAGTGCAACCTGGTCATAAGTGTTAATTAAGGCAAAGTACACTTCCAGTTGGCTTACCTTGGCTATTATTATTTGCAGTTCTCCCCTTACCTCTTTCTTAGGCTGTGATTGCACTGCCTCACCACGAGACATCTGGTTCAACATTGCGCAGCTCGTGAGAGGTCAGGATCCCATGACACCATAGTGTAATGGATGCCAAAACCAGTAAGCTGCTGTTTCAGTTTCATGAATCAGGATCATATTCTATATTACAAGTTCAAATGGAGAACATGGCCTTAGACACTGACAGTGCTCTGCTGCACGTGGAGCAAGGTGACAAGGGGCAGGATAATGATAATGTGATTGACAAGGCAGAAGTTAGTGAAACCCACTCAACTGGAAATAATGCTTCCAGCAAATCTCTATGATTGTTTTGGAAGGTGTCAATTTTTTGGATCTATGTACATGTAGACTGAATGCATACATCTATTCTGTTCAAACAAAGCAATGAAGCAGCCACCGGAATTTAAACTGACTGGTTGTATAGGAGGAAATGGAGCTGATGTATCTATTCAAGAGCTCTGCTCATTTGTACATTCATTGCTCTGGATTTTCAAGTAACACCAGTAACGTAACACTCTCCTTACAATTAAATTAGAAGAGCCTTGCAAGAAGTGACACACACTAGAGCAATTATGAGTTTTATATTTTTATCTTTGTATTTCCCTTAAAGTCTGAAACTCCTGAACACACATACCTTTCAACAGACAATCCAGATATCATCTGATTCAGATTACGAGGTTATCTGAAACGGATTAATTTCCTGTTTAAAACTAATGCCAATAGAGAGACAGCAAATAGTTTGCCCCTGTCTCATCCAAGATGTAGTAATTTCAAGGATCTGAGGTTTCAGGCACACTCACCATTAAGCCTAACAACTATCAGCTTTAACTGCATCTGGAGATACAGCAAAAAAAATGAGAAGATTCTGTTTTGTATATGGACATCAGTGTAAGTGTTGTTGTTTTTTTTTTTTAATTTTGGCATAAAAATGCTTCTAGGCAATCCTACATTCAAAAACACTTTGAACAGAAGACAGGAATGAGATCTGTTAAGCATTTCCCTTCTGTTTCTTAAAATTATGGTATGATATCCAACCTACCAGCTTCAAGAAGCTGGCCTCTGGCAGATCTGCTTTTATTATGTTTTGGTTTAAGGTCTCTCAAGCAAAATGATTAAGATAGTTCAGACCTGTGATAAACACATTAATCTTCATTGTGTTGGCTGAATAAGGAAAGGTGAACTGCTGAGCTTTTACTGAGCTGATACTCTTCTCCACAAAACCAGACTCAGAATAACAAAGTGTTTAAAACATGGAAGCTATCTAACCTTGAAGCAGGGAAAGCCATATTTCTTGATATAGTAATTTTCTGAATGTCTTCTTTATCAAGCTTGTTCAGCCTAGAAGCAAGGTGTTCATTGTTCTTGGAGACATGCCACAGTTGCTTAATGAGCAAGAGCCAAAGGCTATTGCACAGGGTTACGTACAAAAGCAAAGAAAAACGGCCTCTGACTCTTTGAGAATGCTCCTATGTTAATGTGCACGTTATGCTTTCTAGTTTTTAAAAAGGCTCTGAAAAAAGAGAGATTTGACTAAAATGTAAGTTAGTGCTTTGGCTGGAGCTGTGCTGGTCTTATGGCTGTGCATTCTGCTTTTGTGAGTGCTTGATGTGCAGACTCAATATAAAATAAGGGCTGCATTATTTGGCTGCTGTTTGTAAAAATGACAGAATAAGGTGAAAGATGAGTAACTCCAGGTCTGTGGGGAATTGGTAGGGCATGGATACAGCAGATAGTTTATTGCTTTACTTGAGGGAATGCTCACCAGGTTCTGTGAGTTCATCAGATTTCCAGACTTGTAGTAGAATATGGGTAATAAAAAATTCTATGGGTGCATAAAGTCAGTCCTTCAAGCACTGAACATTTCAGTGAGTAGGTGAAAGAGGTGGTTTGACATCACAATCTAGTAAAAAATCATGCTCTTACATTCCAGCCAAGCAGAAAGGAGCAAGCAGACTGACTTTTGAAGATGTAACTAATATATTCAAGGTTGTTGTTATTTGTCACATTGTGGGAAGACAAACCAAATGTGAGACCAAAATGCTCAAATTGCTTAAAGAACATGTCAGGAGGCAAAAAGGAAGTCTCATAGGACTTTAGAAGGAAAAACTTACAGTAGTTTCTCTGAAGCATCCATCCTAAACAGAGACTGGACTTACAGAGCATGTGCTGCAGAGATTTATCTAGTCTCAAAAGTTTGTTATTTGAGAATCTTGTAATATTATGAAACTGATATAATGACAGAAAGGGAAGAACTTGGATGTATTAGTTTGGAAAAATATATCAACTGTATATTAATATTCATCAATACCTTCCTCAGCCTAAGCAGAAACATTGAAAGCCAGGTCCAAACATACCTTCCAATGCCTTTAGTGAGCAGCAGACAATTTTTATCAAAAGCATCTGAAAGGTTTAGCAAGCTAAGATTTAGCTGGTGCCAAACTAAGATGCAGATAGATGATGGCCACAAAAACCAATTCTTAGATATCACTGCAATCAGAAGTAATCACTTGTGGTAATGATAGTTAAGTTTTCCAATAAAGAAATACACATTAAAACAAAACTATCCAAAGGGATACTTCATTCCAAGAATATGTAAATAATTTTCTCTTTGGTTTAATGATACATTTTTAAAAAAATATTTTATATTTGGCATCTGTCTGGAGCAAATCCAATAGAAGTGAGCAGAATAAGGTTATGTCCAAGATCCACAAGGCTAATCCTTTACATGATTTTATGTAAATCACTGTGCTCATAGGATCATAGAACGATCCAAGGGGGCAGGTTCTGCCACTCTTTACATCAAAATTAACACTTGTGTGAGACACATAGCTAATGTCTCTGTGCTTAGCTATGTGTAGCTTTTGAGATGTAGATAAATGAACATAAATCTTGTTTAGAGTGCAGTTAATCTTGTCTAATTCAGCCATCTCAAGGTTTGGTATCACAATTCATACAATTCAGAGAGTGGCAAGAGTTATAGTTTATAGGTCAAAATGTCACCTGTTAAATTTGTTACAGGAAATGTCATCAAAATGTGGGAGGCATTCATAAGGCTGCATACTGAAATACTGCATGGACATCCGTTTCTCTCTCTATGTAGATATCTGAGGAAAAAATGTTTGGGCACATTCAGGCAGAAACAGATAACATGCCTGAACAGGAAATGAAATATGGTTAGGAAAATCATACTTTCTGGGAGAACTTTGCCTTGCAGTAGAGGCAAAAGATAAGCAAGAGCTTAGGTCTTACAACATGTGTTTGAGTTGAACAAGATAAAACTTTGTGGCATGTGCTTCGTGTCTGTAGAACTCTATCATGAACATCAAAACTGGAGTAGAGCACGCTATACAATAAATAAACAAACAAACAAACAAATAAATAATCAATCTTTTGTGCTTTTTTCAGTTCCACTCCTCATCCTTGCTATGCTAAATAATTTTATCTGAACAAAACAGTATTGATTACCCTTTCCAAGCAGCCATGCTACTCATCTTCATTCACAATATCCTTTTAAAGATAAATTCAGGAATAGGATAATATATTCCACTCCCCACTCCCTCTCTTGCTTTTTAAACACATCAAAAACAAATTTAAGAAGAAAGAATAATTACATTGAGTCCTAAGGTCCATAAAATCCAGTCCTGCCTTAGTGGCTAAAAGTGTCTAGAGGAATATATATAAAGGGCAAAAATATGGTGATATTCTTCAGAAAACTCTCTCAACAGCCAATAATTAGAGTTTCAGTGATTTTCTGAGCCAGACATTTAGTCTTTAAATGTAATGGACCTTGATAGATTTTTCTTTCTTGAGTTGACTTTGGAATCCATGTACACTTTTACCATCCCAGTATTCTGCAGCAAAACTTAATTAAACACATAGGGTGACAAATCATTTTCATTAATTTAGGAACAGAGTAAGGGTGATTAAGCAGCTTATAGGAGACTCAGGCTGCTGCAGAACACACTAAATCATATGTGCAGACTGTGTTGTCTACATTGGGCGCATGTAGTAAATTCTGTGTGCCGTACTTCCCGTGAATGTGCATTCCAGTTGAGTGGGACTGGTGCAGTGAATTTGTCACATCCAGCCCTGGACAGAAGACATACTGACAGCTGATTGTTGAGTCGTCATTCAAACCATAATCTGAGACAGAAGTCATAGAATCATAGAATCATGTAGTCCTCCCATGGGTCCTCCATGGGCTGCAGGTGAATATCTGCTCCACTGTTAACCTCCATGGTCTTCACTGTAGGCTGCAGGGGAATCTCTGCTCTGGCACCTGGGGTGTCTCCTCCCTTTCCTTCTTCACTGACCTTTGTGTCTTCAGAGTTGTTTCTCTCAGATATTCTTAATCCTCTCTCCTAGCTGCAATTGCTGCTTCTCAACAACTTTTCCTCCTTCTTAAACATGTTATCCCAGAGGTCCTACCACCATTGCTGATTGGCTCAGCCTTGGCCAGCAGCAGTTCTGTCTTGGAGCCAGTTGGCATTGGCTTTGTCAGACATAGGGCAAGCTTCAAGCAGTGTCTCACAGAAGGTGCCCCTGTAGCCCCTCTGCTGCCAAAACCTGGCCACACAAACCAAATACACTAGACAACAGATTTCAAAGATTCAGTGTATCGGTTTTCTCCTGAAGACATGTATAATTGAAGTTTCTTCACAAAGACTTTAGTGTCTTCAATTAAACACTGAAATATTTGGGGTGCTTTTTTGTTATTAAAAGGGGTTATACAATAAGAGAAAAAGTAGAGGTTTACATCATTGTCTAGGTAGCTTATGGGTTTATAGAGAAGGTCAAGAAGAAAAGTCCACTTTTGAATCAAGTACTTTTCTGTACAGTGGGAACAGCTGAGCTTCCTGTTGCTGATCTGTTATGATATGTACAAATACTTATTCATTCACCCAGTTAATATAATTTGCTTTTATGAAACTATCAACCACATGTATTCTATAAAAAGTATCTCTCTAGGCTGTCAAGGGATGTCAGAACCAAAAAATCTTCCGGCTACCCTCTTTCAAACCTGTATTTCCCATATACAAGTAAGCTGGCAGTAAGCACACTCATGGACACTCATCTAGAAGCAAGGCAAGTAGTTGTTGTTATTCTTTCTGGCCTTTTGGCTTTGTTCTGAACACCTTCAGGCACTTCATGAGTTTGGCAAGCTCCAGCACTGTCTGAGAGACCCAGGCTGCTTGGCTGCCTTTTCACTCAGTGCTGCCATCAACATGTCTGTCCCTGCAGGTAGGAGGAGGTTTTCTGTCACTGTCTGAGCTTTACAATTCAGGGGATCACATACCAAGATCCAAGTGCTTTAGCGTGCAAGGAGGATCATTTATGTGGCTTGTTTTCTGTTTTGCAGCTAATTCGCTTCTGTTTATGAAGTCAAAGTACTTTGTTTTTAAGAAGAACAAAGACCAGCTGTTTTCTAATTTTCAGTAGCTAAGGCTTTGTATTGCAAGACCAAACAAAGTCTCTGACCACAACTTTTCCAGATAAAGTCCACTGATTTTACGTTGCTCCCTTTTATGGGATGTTCTGGACCTGGAAGCAGAGTTAATTCTGTGATGTAGCATAAAACCACTGGCACCCAAATCTGCAAGATGACCACATGGAACAAAGGAAAAAAAAAACCCCAGAAAGTAGACGATCTGCTTGCAGCTTGCTTTGCTGCAGTCGGATCTCCATCAAAGACATTTACAGGGAAGTTTTTGTTGATCTAAGAGAAAATTTTAAGTAGCTTCAGAAATACTTAAAAATTCCTGAGTGAAAGCCATCTGGGTGTCAGTGGTAAATTTGCAGACCTCTACAGTTTTCCCAAAAGTTTTCTTAAAAAGACTAAGGAGTCTTCCATGGCAATTCAGGAGAGAAGGACTGAATAAGGAATTAAAAGTGTCAAGGAACCTTCTGTGCCATCACTGGAGACATCGTATGGCTGACTTGTTTTTTATAGTCATCTTTCAGGGAGTCTTAAAAACTAGTCCGTGTATCTCATTCAGACTGAGAGACCAGATTTCAGAACTCATCACTACAAAGTGCTACTCAGTGGTGCAAAGTGCTGCTAATTTCACCCCTTCTTATTTATTCAGGGTTTTTTCATAAGAATAATTTATAAGAGGCAATTAACAATGTAAATAAAAACAGAAGCAAAGAATCTTGAGTACTGAAGTACTACTAGAAATGAAAATGCATATTTTTGGAGAGGGAGATATGGATGGACAGAAGAGTGTCTAATACTTCCTTCTTCTGCAGTTAATTTCTGTAGCATCGCTGGTGAACTTTTCTTATGAAGAACCTACCCTCACAAATATGCTTGAACATCCTAGAGACCATAAAATTCCCACCCAATCCAATGGATCAACCAAAGAATTGAATGGTAACATTAGACAAGTATAGGCATATATTTATAGGCATGTAGTTCAGAATTTATGGGTGCAGAGGATGGAAAAGCAAACAAAGATTTATTACTATCATTAAACAGTAAGAGCATCAATATTAAATTGTGCAGTCTTCTTGAAAGAGGGACAAGACCTGTGGGGTGATTTACTATAAGCACATTTCTATTACTTCCTGGGATAAAAATTAATGGAATAATCTCCTAAGAATTTCACCCACTTTCCCCATTTTCTTTTGGTGATGAACATCTTTACTGAAGACACAAAATAAGTATGATTTATATAGGTCTGCCTTATATATAGTTGATGTGCTACTAATAGTTATCTATCCATCAAAATATACGATTTATGTTCTGGAAGAAATTAATAAATTAAACCAGATATAATTTTATTAAATTGATTATGTTAAATCTGAAATGTGAAATATAGGAAGTCATGACTAAACAGCTGCAAAATACGTTTGTGTGGTCTAAGCAAATGAGAAACTCAAGAGCTAGTATTTCTCCTCACCTCCATCAGTTTTGCAAGATGAGTTTTCCTCCCGTTATTTCAATATTAAAAAATGATTTGTTGGATTGGAAAAATTTACATTGGATTGGCCGTATAGCTGTGGTTAAAACAAATGGCTTGCCAGAAATCAATTTCCTACATCAAGTCCAACCAGTATGGAGACCAAAAACAGCTCTTGAGGAAATCCAAGCCGTAGTTGCTGCATTTATACAGGACTCTGATGGATTCTCTGCATGAGTAATGTCACTGAGCTTGGTGCAGCTTTTTTTTTTTTTTTCACTATACCTTTGCACTGAATTTGGCTGAGAAGAAAGCTTTCTAAGACCACTGTTCCTAAACCGAATTTTTGACATACAGACCTCTGTTTGTCAGTGTGGTTTCATGAGCTAGTTTGGACCTCAACATTAGAATTATTCCTCAAAATGTTTTGTCATCAGCAAAGGTTTTTGATGACACATGCAACGCTTTTCAACACATGACATAATCTCTTAGTCAATTAAAATAAAATACCACAGAGTACTGAATTAAAATGGCAAGCCAAAGCTTAAAAAAGCATGTCCAGTTTTAATTTTCTCAGTTAAATAAATCCTTGGCCCTTTCCTGGCTTCACCAAACTGTCCTGGAGGAATGCATAGTTTCCTCTGGGACAAAAGACAGAAACAAAGGTTGATAGGCTGTTTAAAATGCAACAATCATATGATTCATAACATTAATATAATAAACATATAGTCTTGAAGATCTTTGGGTTGAAAGTATCTTTTATTGGTTTCAGGAGACACTTACCTTGGAGTTAAGATTATGCATAGTGGAATATCTATTAATCAATTAAAGGAGCCAGAGCTTTGTTGTTGGCACAAAGTATTTTATCTGATTAGTGAGGGTGTAATCAAGAAACATAGTTTTTCCTTCTTGAGGGAACATTTTTGCCAAGTTAGTTGCACAGCAGAATAAAAGCTCTCTTTTTAAATTCTTAGTTCCTGATTTATCTTGCTGATTTGGTGCCTGACTGCTTTTGTGTTATGTGATCGACTCTAATCTCTGTGATAACTACTAGCTTTTTCCATCTGTGCAATAACTGTTCCTTAATAAGATACAATTGTTTTCTCAGCAAAGGGAGTACCTCATGTACCTGCTTATGCTTCGGTTATGACTTAACATTTGCTCAAGTGTCTTAGAAAGCGCTGCTTAGAGGCAGTGCAGACTGTTCTGATGCACTGTTCATTACGGTCTGCTAATGCTTTGGTCTTTCCTATTATATCCTGAAGTCAGTGTTGTAAATGCACTTTATTAGCTTACTTTTCTTAAAATCAAGGCAGTAAGATTAGGGCAGAAAAGCTCCTATGACAGTGGCTGTGCTGACTGCACTTCACTGGGAGTGTTGGACTGAGGTTGGTACAGACCAGCAGTGCTACTGCAGGCAAACATCAAACAGAAGTTTTTCCTACTCTACTTTTTACAGTGATAAAATCTGGCAGTTGTAGTAGGCACGTAGCCTGGTGAGGGTTTTCTGTTTGGTAACTCCTTCAGCTGTTAATAGAAAATTGTCCACAGAGGCATGAATAGACCTTTTAAATAGTGCTGACAAATTGCTAAGCTGGGCATATCTTCAATCGTGGTGGTTGATGTGTATCTGGCAGATTTGTAGACTCTGACAGATATGAATGAATAACAGTATCACAGAATCACTGAGGTTGTAAGGGACCTCTGCAGATCATTTAGTCTGACACCCCTGCTCAAAGCAGAGTCACCAAGAGCCAGTTGCTCAGGTACTTATCCAGTCAGGTTTTAAATATCTTCAAGGATGGAGACTCCGCAGTCTCTCTGGGCAACATGTTCCTGTTGACTACAGTAAAAGTTCTACTGTTCTACTCAGAGTAAAAAAGATGTTTTATATTTAATTGGTATGTTCTGCATTTCAGTCTGTGCTCATTGACTCCTGTCTTGCCACTGAGAAGAGTTTGGGTCTGTCCTCTTTACCCATTCCACTCTGCATGTATTTGTACATATTGATAAGATCCTCCTGAGCTGTCTCTTCTGGCTGAAAAGCCCCAGGTCTCTCAACCTTTCCTCATATGACAGACTCTTCAATCCCTTAATCATCTTCTTGGCTACTGCTGGACCCATTCCAATATGTCATGTACATGAGCCAGCAATGCGCACTTGCAGCCTGGAAAGCCAACTGTATCCTGGGCTGCATCAAAAGAAGCTCAACCAGCAGGTCGAGGGAGGTGATTCTCCCCCTCTACTCCACTCTCCTGAGACCCCACCTATAGTACTGTGTCCAGTTCTGGAGTTCCCAGAATAAGAAGGACATGGAGCTGTTGGAGTGAGTCCAGAGGAGGGCCATGAAGATGATCGTAGGGCTGGAGAACCTCTCCTATGAAGACAGGCTGAAAGACTTGGGGTTTTTCAGCCTGGAGAAGAGAAGGCTCCAGGGAGACTTTAGAGCATCTTTCCAGTACCGGAAGGGGGCCTACAGGAAAGATGGAGAGGGACTTTTCACAAAAGCAGGGACTGATAGGAGAAGGGGAACGGTTTCAAACTATGAGAGGGTATATTTAGATTGGATATTAGGAACAAATTCTTTCCTGTGAGTGTGGTGAGATGTGAGTAGAGATTAGACAGACAATCTGTGGCTCCCCTCCCATGGCAGCATTCAAGGCCAGGCTGGATGAGTCTTTGAGCAACATGGTCCAGTGGAAGGTGTCCCTGCCTGGGTCAGGGGGGTTGGAACTAGACGATCTTTAAGGACCCTTCCAACCCAAACCATTCTATGATTCTATGATTCTATGTACCAAGGACCACAGAATTGGGCCCAGCTCTCCAGGTATGGCTCCACCAGCACTGAATAGAGAGGACAGATTGTTCTCTTGACCTGCTGGCAAGGCTTTTCCTAATGCAGCCTAGATGCCATTGGCCTTTTTTGTTGCAAGAGTGAGTTGCTGGTTTAAGGTGACCTTGGTGTCCATCAGAACCCTCAGGTTCTTTTCTACTGAGGTGTTTTCCAGCCAGATGGTCCCTGTCCTGTACTGGTGCATGGGGCTATTATGCCTGTTGCAGGCAAAACAGTTTTACTGCAGTCAGTAATTTTCTTAATTTATTTTATTGCTAATTAACAGAAACAAGTCACCGATTTGATATTGAGAAGATGAAGATGTAAAGAATGAAACAAACACCTAAGTAAACACCTCTCCTCCCACTTTCTAACTTCAGTGTCCCCTGTGTTTGCTGCAGGTTGGGGTCTTTGGCTGAATCATTTCTGTTTGACACTCTGTGCTTATTGTTCAAAGCTGCACTTTGTTTTCTTCTGTTTTGTTTTGGTTTTTTGTTTGTGTTTTTTTTTTTTTCCTGGCTCCTTGTGTCTTAGTGTCCTTGTCCTGGCATCAGTTGCCCATGTCCACAGTCCCTCAGGGATGTACAAATGTGCCCCTCAACCCCACTCCACCATCATAGCTGCCAGTTTCTTAAATCATCTGCTGAGAGGCCCTGTGGTCTCCTCTGATTGCCTGAAGTTCTGGTGCACAGCAGAGTGCTTGCACTTGTGCCAGAGATGTTGGGAACCCACACCCATCACCCCTGCAGCCTCCTCCTGCCCAGATCCTGCTGCTCATGTCCAGCACACTCCTGTAGCACGGGGATTTGCCTTTTCTTTTGCTGAACTTCGTGTAATTCCTGTTAGTCTATTTCTTCAGCCTGCCCAGATCTCTCTGAACAGCAGCACAACCCTCTGGTGTATAGACCTCTTCTACCAGTTCTGAAGAGGGTGTGCTTCATCCCATTTTCCAGGTCATTAATGAAGATGTTAAGCAGGATTGGTCCTAGTATCAGTCCTTGGGGGAAACCAGTAGTGAGTGGCCGCAGCTGGAGTAGGTATTGCTGATCACAATCCTTTGAACGTGGCTGTTTAGCCAGTTTTCAGTCCACTTCACTGTCCATTTATCTAGTTTCTAATTTCATCGGTTTGTCTATGTCCACAGCAGGGTCAGAAGTCTTGCTGGGTCAAGATATACAACATCCCCTGATCCACCAAACCAGTCATCTCACTGTAGAAGGCTATCAGGTTGGTCAGGCATTATTTCCCCTTCATAAATCCATGTCTATTACTTCCAATCACCTTTTTTTCCCCAATCACCTTAATGTTTTGAAATGGTTTTCAGGATTATTTGTTCCACCACCCCTCCCTGGATCAAGGTGAAGCTGAATGGCCTGTTGTTCTCTAGATCCTCCTTCTCACCCTTCTTGAAAATATGATTTCCATTTACTTTCTTCCAGTCCATAGGAACCTCTCCTGATCACAACTTTTCAAAGATAATTGACAGTGGCCTTGTGGTAACATCAGCTGGGTCCGTCAGCATGTATGGGTGCATCTCATCAGGTCCCATGGACTTGTGAATGTCCAATTTGTTTAAAATCTCCTTAACCTGGATGTCCTTCACAGAGGGCAGCTCTTCCCTTCTTCAGACCCACTGATCTCAGGGGCCTGGGATTCCTGAAGACTGATCTTACCAGTAAAGACCATGGTGAAAAAGTCATTGAGTGCATTGATCTTTTCCATGTCTGTGTCACCAGGTCTCATGTCCCATTCAGCAGTGGGCTGACATTTTTGCCTGTCCTCCTTTGGCTTCTGATGTACCAACAGAAACCCTTCTTTTTGCCCTTCATGCCCCTTGCCAAATTCACCTCTAGACGGTCTTCTGCTTTCTTAGCCCCATCCCTGCATGCTCAGACAGTGTCTCTTTATTCTTCCTGGGTCACCTCTCCCTTCTTCCACTTCTTGCATGTTTCTTTTTTATGCCTGAGTCTGTGGTATACTGTCCTGGTGACCCCAGCACAGATGAGCACTGAAGCACAAAGGTTTTTAATTATATGCTTCCTTCACTCCTGATTTTCTGTAATTCCTTTAAATTTAGGGGAGGGGGAAAAGGAAGACTGTGTTTTGGCTCCTGTAGTGAAATTTGTTACACAGAACTAGCAGGTCCTTTGCCTCCTTGCTTACATCCATGAAAAACAATCAAGAATTTTTGTACATTTATCCAAGTTCAGCATCTGACACTAAGGGAAGAAAGAACATTCAGCTAAGCTACCAGCCAACTGCTCTGCAATGGTAACGCCTCAGAATGTGGTACGTCAAAGCACTCATGGGACTTATTAATATACCAGTTTGGAGTGTATTTCCAACTTGTAATACCTAAGTACAGAAACTTGAATGACAAGATGGGCAATCTCAAAGGGCCTGATCTCTTCTCCATGTAATGAATTCTACTGAAGCTAGAAATTAAGGCTGCCTTTATGGAGAAGTGGGAAAGGACATAAAAGCAGATATTACCCTAGCACAACAGGGAAAAGCCTGGAAGATGGCCAAGAAGATTTCTGTTTGTGTAACCATTAAGGAAAATTTATTGTTTGTATTTCATGAGACCTAAATTAAGGAAAACATTAAAATAGAAAAAGTCCATAAATGCTGGAGAGCATGTGACATAGAAGGTCTACATACACTAGGAATGGCCTGGAGTACCAATAATCCACTAGACAATGAAAAGCAGAAGTTTTAAGATAGTTTGTTCCAGGATCTGTCAGTCAGAAGAATCTGTTGAGTTACAATCCTGGACCTATTGATTAAAAATGAGTACTAGCAGCTCAGGGAATGATAACTTGACAAAAGAAAAGAATAGATTACCCTGTTGTGTTGGAATAAAATATACCTTTGTTAAATGGAGGAAAGTTTTAGACAACTGTATCTCAGACTCATTTCTAATGTAGCTCCCACATGTGAAATTGAACAAAACAGTGATAAAAGATTGACCAAACATAAACAGATCTTTCAAGTTTAATTTAGTTTAGTAACTCTTATATTGGAAATCCTTGTATATTAATGACAAAATTACTATAGACATAATATATATGGTCACGATGTAAGTTTTATCACTGGAGCTGTTTGGTACAAAGCCGACTGACTATATGTGACCTGTCACTTTAGTAGCATTAGCTTCCATATTTCACTACTAAAAGACGTTTTCACTTCAATAACACTTAATTCTCTGGTAAAACATGAATTGTTTAGTTGGTGTTTAGCTCTTCAGTACATCTGAGTTCTTGTACTGTAAACAGCTGGAAGCACTGAACATTACTAAAGACTATTAATGAGCTCAATTAAACGTGCATGATTTTCACTGAGCCTCAATATGTGCGGGATTTCCACACAAACCCACTCAATTTAAAACTTTTGTGCACTGATACCTCCTCATGCAGGTAAACTAATATACATGCACTTTCTGACATCTTGTCACAGAAGTCATATGCAAAGAGGGAATCCAATGTTTGCATGGATAAACACACTCACGTATTTTGAGAAGCCTCTTATAGAAATAGGTAGAATAATATAAGAAAGTGAATAGTAAGCCCTATGTCTAATTTTATTCTGCAATGCAGCTGTTTTCTAGATTTTAAATGATGGACCTGATTTTTCACCCTATTTTGAGTTTATCCTATGGAAACTCCAGTTATTTAAATGGTGCCAGGAGAAAATCTGGCAGAATGTGTTTTTCTATGCAGCCAGCTATTCCTCATACAGGGACTTGTATCTGCCAGCAATGCATACAGCCTAGAGGTTATGTCCAGATTATGAAAATCAGCAGTAAATCTTAACTCTGTATCATACCTATCGCTGCTGAGTACATGAAAGTAGCAACGAGAGTTTGTGAGAGAAACAAGAAGAGCTAAATGGTCATTTTGCAGTCAAAATTTATCGTCATAATTTAGTTTACCAAATAAATAAAAAACCATAAAATAATGTAGAAAGAAAAAGCTAATGTGTTCAGGCATCTGTAACATTTCTTATTCTGCACTTGACTTTTCCACCATCTAGTGTTTACTCTGAGGATATGTTATTGATGCTGTGGGAAGCAGAGGCATTACCTAAGTTCAATATATTGAACATTCTTCAAAGTTGAAGTGAAAAATATATACCAGATAATAACCCTAACATTTTTCTTTGAGGATGATATGGAGCCTGACTATACTGGCAGTGATTAAACATCCTGAAAGATTGATCTGAGACATGTTGGGAAACCCCAGATACTGAGAATATACACCTGTCTGCCAGATGTGTGTTACAGCAACAAGGGTGAAGAAGGAAGACTACCAGGACAATTAAGCTTCAAGTTTTAATTTCAGACTTGAAAAAGTGAATTACAGTGACTGCATGATTTTGATTCTTCATAAAACTAACTCATCAGCTTTCTCTTACTTCTGCGCCTTGGTTAATGCACGTGTAAATACATACACAAGTAAACAAACATTTTAGACTGTCATGTACAGCATCCCCAACAAATGAGATGCATACATTTGAACATTATAAGATCTGCAATAAGTCTGAACATTTGATGTTGTAAAGAAAACTTTATTATTGCAGCTCCTGTGTAGTAAAGTTTAGAATAGAAATTCCAGAATTTTATTCTTGGAGTGAGATCTCATGAGTGGGAAAGGCCTAGTAACAAAATTAAACCACAAGAGACTATAAGATGTCCACATTAAAAACATCCTACAAAAGACTTCATGGATTCCAGTTGGCCTGGGCACCTTGCTCTGGGCTATTGCATTAGAAAGTGATTTTCTAAATAGAAACTTGAAGAAAATTTGCCCTGCAGATTTTGGAGCCTTGCTTGTATCACACATTTTGTGTGAGGATTCATCTGCCCATGGCAGAGAGGAAGTATGTGAGTGCCTGTAAAGCACAAATGTAGTTTCTCACAAAAATCTTGCAGTTTGCCAAAAAAGCTAAGCTCTTTCTCACAAACAGCTCTATCGGTCCTCCTGAAAAACATCAAGTGCTGCAGAGGGCGTTTTCTCTGGTTGTTCAGGAGGACATGAATATTACAGCAACAACTCCAACCAGCTGTTTTTAAACCTTTTTCTTCTGATGATGCTTGAATGCTTGCATATGGCCAGACTGTACAAGTGCTCTCCTGGGTCAGACCAGTAACTGAAGTAAGTTGCTCTAGATCAGTATTTATTCTGTGACACTTTATGAAGGTGTATTTCTAGAGAAGAGTGTAATGTCAGGATGATCTTATACAAAATTTTGTGTTTCTTAACTGCCTAATGCACTTCAGGGTAAACACTGCCCAAAAGCTTTTGTTGAGAAAAAGAGAACAAGGGCTGATCATTTTTTCTGATTTGCGGTCTGAATGAAACAAAAAAACAGAAAAAAAGGCACCAACATATGCTTCAATCCCCTTCAGGATTTAGGGAAGGTGGGCCTTAAGTCCTCTGCTTCCTGGGAGCTGCAGGAAAAGACACTGTTATCTCTCATGGAGCAAGCCATACACTAAAGATGAAATGAAACAGTCTATGTCCTCTAAGTTGCCTTGTTAGCGTAAAGACACGCTAACAAGTGAACACAAATATATTTGTTAATAATGCTTGATAGTTCTTGACTAGACAGTTTTAACTTTTTTTTTGTTTTCTGTTTGTCCAAGAACAAATATCCAGCAAGGGCAAGGCAAAACCATGAAGGCAGGGTGTGTTTTAGACTGCATTAACAGAGATGTTTTAGCTAATGTGCAAACAAACAATTATTACATCTAGAACAATAAATTTAGATTGAAAAAGAACAATGAAGAGTATATCAGAACTCAGTCAAGCAACCCAGTATTCAGTGGAGGAGAAATTCCAGAAACTAATCACAGTCTCTGGGGTACTTTACTTCTCTGGGATACTTCATGTCATTGTAAAGAGCCCAATCTCACATATGGTGATGAGGAAATGTTATTGTTTTTTAACTTTCGACACTGCAGGAGTACCAGGCCTTCCAAAGTTACCAAGCATATCTGGAGGTGTGCCCAAATACCGTTTGAAGACCTGGTGAAGAAACAGAGCTCTGGGACGTGGGGAAAGTCAGAGAGAGAAATAGTGAATAGGCGAATGCTTGGGAGTAATTGCTGTAAAGTATGAGGGCTCAGGGAGATTTTTTAGGAGACCTGGTGGCACCAGTGACAGGCAGAAGTTCAGGAGGTAGAAAAAGAAGAGCAAAAATCATTGGAAGAAGGAAGAAATTGAAGACTTCAGAAAAACAGAAGTAATTTAACAGAAGTAATTTAGGGAAGGAGCAGTATTTTCTGGGGCATAATAAACCTTGCCTTGCATTTATATTACTTATGTCATCCTAAAAGAGTAACAGGCAAAGATGACTGACATTTTAACAAGCCTTACTTATCTTCAATGACCCTACAAAGAGCTGATGGTGACTACATGGATATAACAGGTGACTGTAGAGGTGGCTACACTAGAGACATCTAACTTTCAGGAGAGATGAATAGCATCCCGTGTTTTGTGAATGAAGCTCAGTCTGAATGCAATCTTGCCTAGAAAAAGCTGTAAAACCTGTCAGACAAAGGATCAGCCTTTCCTTCAACAGGACAACAGACAGTGCAGAAAAAGACTCGCTGTCTCTGGCAGGAGGAAAACATCAAGACAGAGGAGCCAAGTCAGGCAATACCCTGAGCCACTGGTTATCTCCTACAGGAAGAAAGGGAGGGAAAAATGAGGGAACGAGGTATTCTGTAGCCGCCCCTCACAGCTTTCCAGGGGAATGCTGGCAATTCAGCTTCTGAGTCATAGCCACGCGCTGCTCTCCTGCAGAAAGGGTGGGATTTGGAGCAGAATGGTTTGAGTCACTCCTCGAAATTGGTGCACGAGCCAACTCCCCAGGTCTGATGAAAGCAAATACATTCAACCTGGGATGCAGGACATAGATGCATGTTTCTTTATCCATGAGAGACTGCGATGCACTTGTGGCCTTAATACTCTGTGCTAGCTCCAGCCTTGATACAGATTGAGTCCTTTAGCCTTCCTCCAGGAAAAAAGAAAAAAAAAAGAGTTTAAATTCATTCCAGCCACATTCACATGCCATCCTGCTGTGCAATCTCAAGATTTTAGCCTACAAAAGCATGTTGGTGACACTGCCTTCCAGCTGCCCAAGACTCCCTCAGGTCCAGGGGTGCTAAGTACTTTCCCCTCTTTGCACTCTAGATATAACACAGAGATTGTAAATGCAACAGAATGGGCTGGAAATTTGAATTCTGCCTCAATTAGGATGGCAGGGCCACTGTAATGAACAGCAATTTCACATTTCTATAGGGTAGGAACATATTTGCACCAGCCTTACAGATGAGAGAATCTATCCTAAGGCGAAGTTAACACTCCCAAAATGAAATTTAAAAAAGAAAAGCCAGTAAGATGGTTCTGCAGTCACTGCTGTGGCAAAGACAACAAATAGGAAATCACTCTATGCTAGACCATATAAAGCAATTTAAACTAAGTGTACCATTCCAGGCCCCCTGTTAATGCAATTAAGGTTCTGAAAGTATTGCAGCTTTCTCCATTTCCTCTGACATAATTGAAGGGTTATGATCAGGGTAGAACAAATACATTTTATGCAAAAAGTTAATTAAAAAATACTCAGTTTGTTTCTCATATAGTGTTTGTAATGCCACTGTTATATACAAAAGTTCTCCTGAGCTGGTAGGGAAACTAGTCATATTGAAATGATTAAAGCAAGCCAGAGAGAGAATTATCTGAGAAATCCATAGTATTTTATGGATGAGCTGGCATATATAGTATTTACCATATCATAACTCATACCAGTGTTACTTACTATCTTAATGAGTGACAATAGCATATCTGGAAAACATCTGCCCTGGAAAAGGACACATCAACTACTCTCTGTCTGCTTGAAAAATGTAGATATAGTATTACTCTATGTCAGCCATGCATATCATATGTGGTATGAAATGTCTTCAGTGGTAAAAAAATAAGGAGTACGTGTTTAACTTCTAAATGCCCCAGACTAGACTTTGATGTCCTTTCTCAGGATGAGTACCCCTTATTCCCTGAGTAGTCTAGTGGAAAATGGGGTACGTGTTCTCTACTCTGGAGGAATTCAGGTTAGTCTATGAATTAAATCCCAGCAAAACTAAAATAATTTTCTAAAAAATAATTTACTAAAAAAGTATCTTGCAATGAAATATATTGTTCTTTGTGTTCTTATGAAGAGATATGCATTAGGAAAAGAAAGAAAAGCTTAAAGGTGTTTCTATTGCAATTTTAAACAGAAATCACTTAGGTTACCATAGCCGTTTGTATAGCTGCTCTCTTTTCCTTTTCAACTGTCATGCATGTTTTGGCTGGCATGATTACAGTATATTCCTAATCCCTAGAACAGCATTTTTCTCATCAGAACCAGCAGCAGCTGCAGCTTGAACATGTTTATCAACACACCCACCTGTGTTTTTGTCATGGGCCGCCAATGATGCCATAACTCCTCCTGTTCTTTCCACTATGTAGGTGTTTTTAGTGTCTTTCCAAAGAACTGCATTTTGAGAGCTGGAATATTTCCCTTTTGATATAGTGTTTTACTAGATTAATCTTTGCTTTAATGGAAAAATTCCCGAATTATCAGTCCCATGGCAATCACAAGAGGTAGTAAATACATCCTACCAGTTTTAAAGAAATGTAGTGTCCAGCCCTCAGCTCTTTAAAAAGTGACTATTTTCTACTGAAAGTATCAGCAGAAGTTTTGTGCTGCTGCTGTGGACACTGCCCTCTTTTTTACATAAATTGCTAAAATACTGAACCAAACAGCATGTTGTGGTTTGTTTTCTGGCTCTGGAGGCAGATACAGTAATGGGAAAAAGTTAGCTTCATGGGCATCTTGAATGTTTGCAATAATTCTCTTTTTTCAGTAGTTATGCTTTGTCATTACAGAGTGTGGACATTTTCATTCTTATTAACAGAGTGATCTTTAGCCAAGGAATTATCTAATGGAACAGCTGGGACACTTTGAACCGAACTGTGAACTTAAATTAAGTTCACAATTCAGACAACTTTGCTTTGGCTTAGCTTTCTTCTTCTCCTCCTTCTTCTTTTTTTTTTTTCTTTTATCCTTTTTCCTTTCTTTTTCTTTTTATTTAAAATTAATAAAGCAGAGATCTAAATTATTTTTCACCAGTCCCTGTGCTCAGCAGGTACCCTTATAGCAACTAAATTAATGTAAGATGGAGATAAAGGTCTGTGTAGCAGCTGTGATGCTAGTGTACATTTAAACTGGAGTTCCAGTTTATTTTATTCACCAAATATGGGTTTTCATGACTATCCCACATGCCTTTAAGTGATATTTTTCATCTCCTTACAAAGGTCTGTTCTTAGATAGAAAATGCTGTGGTCTAAACTAGAAATGTGAGAAGACTTATATTTATTATCTTGTTAGTTCCAGAAGAGGAATCTACCAGCACTTACAGAAGACTAAGCAGAGTTTAATGGTAGTTTATGGGCTCTGTCTCTTAGCAGAATCATGTACTGTTTACAACTGTTTCCAAGACATGCAGGTGCATTGTGAGAAAATGAGCCACTACTGAAGTCATATTATAGACACTTAGTTACAAGTGTTTCAGTCACATAGCAAGAAATTAACAATGCTGCATTTGTTTTCTTTTTAATATTTCTCATATTTCTTATTCTCATTCTAAAGGAATGCATTCTAATCCAAGGACACATTCTCATACATTCATTAATCCTGCTGCTCTAAAATGTTTCACATGAAAACTCAAAATCAGATGGCTTTATAGGTTCCAACTGGGCTTTTGTAAAACAGGGTCATCCTTGAACTTGTCATCTGCTGAGGTATTAAATTCCAGATTTCACTCAATTACATGATCTTAAGAATGTGGCAAGTTGCCATTTCTTTCTCAACTTTGAACAAATGTTTTTGCATCTAACTGTTTAATTTCAGGAATCCCTCAATTATAAGTGACCCTTAACAGGAAGTTGTGCATCTTTTAAAAAACTTACCTATGAAGGGAATGTAAATGTTGCCTATCGCCTACATTTCATAAAGACTAAAAAACACTTTTTTTTTCATCCACAGTTTAGCAATTATGATTTAACAAAATAATATTTACTTCCGATCTGTATGCAAAGTTTGTTTTTCCTCACATTGGCAGGCAGTATTATGAAACAAGATACACTGCCTTTGCAGAAATATTCATTGATTATTAAGTTGATCCATTTATTAAAGTTACATTTAATTAAAGCAAAAAGTGGTCTAAAATTGGGCAAAGTTTGAAAGAACCAAACATTTCAAATCAAATACATCAAAGTAAAATAAAACCAAGCATGCCATGTTAAAAACAGTTTCAGATAAAACCTTAAGTCTTCCCTAAAATTATTACATACAATAAATTCCCTCTTAAGTAATGTATTTTTGGTTTTCTTAACCAACTTTGTGAGAAATTCTCTGTCTTTGCTCCTGTAGCAGCAATCAAAAACTAAGTTCACTGGATTTTTGGCTGAGTTTATTGGACACATCTAATTGCAGTATAACAGGTTCACAGAATCTGCTCTAATTATACTAGAATTATTAAACGTAAAAAATATAACTTAGCTGCAGACTTCAGCTGTCTGATGGTATGTGGGATACTGATCGCAAAACAGGGTAGATTGCTTTTTACTCAGGAGGTTTTAGACAAGCAAATCTGCATTTTGAGCTTAAATTTACATGCAAAAGAGATAAATTTTGATACATCCCTGGTTATTTTCCAACACATCTGCTTTTCAGTATGCAGCAGTTGCATAGCTGCCCTCTCAGCCGAACTTTCTGTTGAAACAAAATGCTCTGGGTAAACATGTAACATTGGACAAGACCACGTAGGGCTATGACGGCTCCTTCTCTGCACAGGAAGGGAGCCAGTGGTGTTCAAAAGGTGGTTGACTGAGTTGGTGAGAAGGACAAACCTCTCCCAAAAAAATGAGACCAAGAGAAGTGAACAGCTGCTGCAGCCACAGGGAGCCCAGGAAACAGTAGCTGGGAAAAGACTAACTTGAAACGGGACCTACAGGAGCTAAGCCAGGAACAGCTGAGAGACTGCAGGAAGGAAGGACTTCTGGGGATCTTCTTGCTGCAGGTAGAAGGCAGCTCAGGCAGCCAGACACCTTGAAACCCTTGCTGAGCAGCAGCGGAAAACATCTTTTGAGTAAGCAAGGCATGGGAAAAACTCATCAGGCTTTTGTATTATGGGCTTGTGCAGGGGAAAACGGGCTCCTGGAGAGTCAGTAGTTGGAATCTACTCCTGGGTATAAAATGAAGAGGCCAGTAATCACTTGGATTTTCTGTGGGGAAATGCACACATCTGCGCTTTGCAGTCTGGCTGTCACAGGTGGAGAGAACATGAGAGAAGAGGTCTAGGCTGTTACTTGGCACGGACCTCCTGGAGACAGTGGACCCCTGTCAGATCATTAGCATATGACAAGCTCAGACATTTGCAAGACCAAAAATTTCTAAGACTTTGTTTATCACAGTGAATTAAACCTACCCAGGAAAACTCTCTGACTGTGAGGCCAACTAGCATGGAGTAGATTTTCTCTGTACTCTTAAACCCTCTCATCATCCAAAGAAGGTCAGTCTTATGCAGCTGCCTACCTGGAAGTGTCTGGGACATACAAATTCCCTCAAGTGATTCCAGGGAGTTGTCTGGGGGAATGCTCTGGTCCAGACCAGAGTCAGTCCTGAAACCCTTCTAATACTAACTATTATCAACTGTTCAGTTTGAGTCCTCATGAAGATTTCCTGAAGCTATTTATTTTCTGGAATGTTTAATTTACTAGAATAAACATAGCCTAAGGGCTCTTTCCAGCCAAGATGGACAAAACTGAATGGTTCAGCCACACTGTGTCCTAGGAAATAGCTTTGGACTGATTAAGAATACTTGTTCAATAATTGTGGCTTTATACTCATTTCAGTCATAACAGATCTGTATCTGACAGCATATTTTCAAAAGCGAGCGCAGGTTATTTTCTTCTTTTCCAATGTCTGTAATGGCAGGAGGGAATGTTAGAACTTTGTTTTGAGATGTTGAACAGAACAAAAATAATTTCAGTTATTTCAATTGACCTAGACCCACATTTCTTTTTTTGTAATGGCCCTTTTTATCCCTTATCTTGACTAATTTTGTCATGAAACTGCCAAAGAGTTAGAGAAGACTCAGTTTGTAGTGGATTCATTTTCTGGTATCATCCACCTCTGAATCTCCACCATGCATGACTGATTGAGACTACAATAGTAGAACAAGCTACCCCATCTTGGGTGAATTTAGGCAAGAGTTAGCTAAATTGAATGAGAACTAAGACCTAAGCAAAGCAGAGATAACATTAGCAGGAGAGAAAGCTAGGCCAGTGCTACTCCAGAATGGCTGCAGTCACCACTGGTGCACGGTCTGGGGTTGTCAGTTACTGCAGAAAACCCAGGTATGAACTGCAACCACGGCATGCCTCCATCCAACCTCGTCAAGCTTCTTCCCCAAAGTAACTTCATTTCTCCCTGCCACAGTTCTCCAAACAGCTTTCTCTCCAGGTTTAGGTTGCTGTCAGGCACTCTAAATACAACATTGTACTCAGAATCGTTTGGAATATGGTGGACTGTTTGGTATATGGGGCTGTATCAGACGCTGGCTGTTATTGATAACTTTGGCTTCTCTAAAGCATCTAGATGGAGTTCAGATTTTAATGCTGAAATCCCCAAATCATTTCACTTGAAAGTGAAGTTCCTCTCTTCTGATGCTGCAGCTTTGCTCTTTAAGAGGGAGTTGCTGGCAGAGTGTTTGCTGTGAGGCATCTTTAGTTTTGGTAATTCTTCTCTGCTAGCCTTTGGGTGCACTGTGAATGCCATTGTTCCCATCAGTAATAAAAGTTGATGAAGACAGTATGGAATAAGGATTTCTCTCCCCCCTGCCCAACCCCAAAAGTTCCTTCATTTAAACTTAATGCTTAGAGTTTTGAGCTGGCATCCCATGTGAATGACTACATTTAAGTGGTTCTTTTAATAAATAAATAAATAAATAAATAAATAAATAAAAGCCCTCATGTTTCAAGAAATCAAGAGGTTTGTCTAGAAGAAGCAAAATTTAGGCAAGTTAACATAAGTAATTATCATAGTTGAAAATTTTACAGTAGATATAACATGCATTTTACTGACTGTACCGTACCTGGGTATTGATAGGGTTGTGCTTCCCTGATTGCCTAAACTGGCACAGCACAGGGAAAGCTGTGGGTTGTCAAAAACAAATGCTGCGCTTGATTTGAATGGAAATAAGAGAAAAGTGAAGAAGATAGAAAATTTTATACACCATGATTGCACATGAAAATAGCTCCAGCACACTGAGCAAGAAGCTAGGCAGAACTCTAATCCAGTGCTCTGCATCTGTATTAGTGTCTGTATTTCTGCAGAGATATTTAGGAATTTCTTGACTAAAAAGATACAGAGCAAAATTTAGATATAAGCATTAAAATTTTATGAAAGAAGCCTTTTAAAATAAAGCAGGAACCTAGGAACAAATTTTTGAAAATACCCTAGTATCAGCTGCATACTTTTTCATAGGCTGAAAGTGAAGTGGTAGAACCTGGTAAAAGGGGAGTTTTAACGTACTTACTTTAAACACTAGGAACAGGTATAGACCACTTTCCTTTAACAAATCTATAATTTGTAGTAAACTATTCCCTAACCATTCACACATTCAGCACAGCTGGTTTGTTTAGTCTCTCATCCATAAGAAAGCAGCATCACAGCATGGTAACAGGAAATAAAAGGGATTTACAAAGAACTGGTCACAGAAGCGGTTAAATACAAAATCTAATTAAAAATACTTTAAAATTTTATTTAGTCTAACAGTGTAGTGGATTGCTTTTTGGGAATACTGGATGTTTCAATAGTTACTGACAGAAGTGTATATTCCCAATTTGACCTTACTATTGCATATAAGCTTAATGCTTTCATTCATGTGAAGACTTTATTTTATTAATAGCTACCTGAACTCTACAAGAATTTCAATAGGTAGATTTATCCTCCAGATAGATTATTTAAAAGATATTGGGGAGATTATGGTTTCACTTCCCAAAAGGCCACTGATTACCTAGGTGAAAGCAGGTAAACTGCTTGAAAAAGAATGTTTTGACAACTTTGCTGTAGAGATTTTTGTGATTTTTTTTCTATTTAAAGAGCCAGCTCAGGTATTCATGTTATAATGAAAAATAATTCCACATCACAGCTGACAAATATAGGAATTGTAGAAACTGTTTGGAAGCTATTTTGGTCTCAGCTTTTTTACCTTTAGTTAAAAAAAGCCTAGGTCACACTCAGAGTAGTCATCTAGCACATTGCTTTGAGACATGTCAATGGAGATTATACATGTGATTACTATATGCTCCTGATTCACTTTGTTTACAAGTGACTTTTGAAGAGGCACAACTCTGTAACATACCTCTGTCATTTGTTAAGGACTTTGTCAAGGACATTTTACCAAGGACATAAAGCTGTTAAATAATCCCACAATAAATCAAAGAGCGAATTTATAAACTGATGGGAAACTAAACCTGGGCATGAGAAGTGGACCATGAAAAACACAGACTAATTAATTTCCATTCTCATCGGAAGGTTTCTGTAACCGCAGTCAGTAGCAGTCTCTCCATAGGCTTCCATGGGCTTTGTACTGGGCCCACGCTATCTAAAATGAGGTATTTTCTTTAGTAAGCTTCCCTGTGGCTTTTGGCAGGTTTTTGCAAGCCATGCAGCCATAATAAAACTCTTTCCAGTGATGCCAAAACTAACGATATTCTCTTTTTCTATTTTTTGTAATGTATGCATGTGCAATGAGAAAAAAGAAGAAATCCCAGCAGGGAACATTCAAACAACACATAAAGCCATATAAGGCTGGAGTTTGCAGGCTTTTATCAGCTGAAATGGCTCTGGGTTTTCAGTCCCCAAGAATCACAGAATCAGGCCCCATGAACTTCCTGCAGAGCTCCAGAATTGTGGTAAATGAAAAAAAATTTAATGCATTTTTTAGATACACACAATTATGCTGTTCCTTTCTTCTGTTCTTATGAGAAAAGATTCAAATGTTTTGTGTCATGTTGTTTTCCTTCTTTACCTCCCTGTTCAGTTCTTCAACATTTTCACAAGGAAAAAGAAGAGGCCTGATTTTCCACCAAGTCTGGGGAAAGAGACATATTATCAAAAGGAGATGAGGGGTTGGGAAGAGAGAGTGAGAATCATGGGCTATTTCATTTTCCTTAGGTTCTGCTTTTGAATAATCCTTGTGTGCTGTATTTTTGTCTTCTTTTTTGTTTGGTTTATTGCACCAAAGTATTTTTATCTGTGCACTTTGTTAACTTTAGTGATGCAAGCATCAAACCAAAAGCAATAGTTTCATTCATACTTTGCTGCTTAAGGTTAGTGTAACTCAGCTCATCGTGTAGCTTGGCCTCGTACAATACAGAGGTAGAATTCAGTGACTGGGAACTAAGTTTTAATCCGATAAAATGCACATATGTATCAAGAAAATGCACTTTTATATTAAAATTAACTGTCAAGATTTTTTTCAACAATGAATGCTTTTTTTTTTTCATATTAAAGGAGAAAATAGTAAGAAGTGATGACAAAAGGTGAATCTTTTTACCAAATAGTTTCTGTGGTTCTTGTATGCTGTTCTGTGCAGGACTTTAATATACTCATTCTACTGTTTGAATATGTCCTACCAACACAGTGTGATCACAGAATCACAGAATCACAGAATCCTAGGGGTTGGAAGGGACCTCGAAAGATCATCTAGTCCAACCCCCCTGCCAGAGCAGGGTCACCTAGAGTACATCACACAGGAATGCATCCAGGCGGGTTTTGAATGTCTCCAGTGAAGGAGACTCCACAACCTCTCTGGGCAGCCTGTCCCAGTGCTCTCCAAACTTGGCAGCCACAGAGACACTAAATTTATACAGATTTAAGCAAAAATGATAGATTCTGAACATAACTTTCCTGTCTCAATTCCCTGATTTTTCCATAACATTAAATAGGTGAAGGGGAAGTCTTCTAGGACTGTCTAAAGTCAGTGTACACATGGTTAAATAGTACAGCTATAGTACAGTTCATTTTCTTGTCGATGTGCTAAACCTCAGCACAAGTAAACTGAAGTCCCCTCCACAAAAGTGCTCACTCCTTGCTATTCAATTTACCCTCAAACCATTTCCAGCCCAGATATGATCTTTAAGGTTGTCTTTGACAGTAGCAAGCTTAAAAGTAGCAACTGCATTTATACAAATTCTTGATATCTCTAGATTAATGAGACAAAATTTGGCAGGATGTATATTTTCTTCCGTATTTTTGTTTGTTTTTATTGTCATCTTTCAAGATTTACTGCCCAATTCTTAACCCTAGTCCTGACAAAGGATTAGCCAAAAGATGTGTACTATTATTAGCATGAACACAATTTATATATTAACAATTGTATAATAATATCAAGCTGAATTCATCAGCCATCCATAAATGCCCATCAATGTCACAATATCTACATGTTACATTGTATGAAGATAACAAAAGATTGTGGAATAGGTTAAAAAGGGAAAAAAAGTTTTTTCAGTAACTGTTGGAAATAAAATGTATTAACTCTACACTAATATGTACCATAGAAATGTGACAGGTGACACCCAGACTGACAATTAAAAGTCACTAAAGAAGGGAGTTTTTTGTTCTCTACAAGACTTGAATAATATTATTTTGTTTATGATGGAAACAAAAAAACTCCAATTGAACTAGAATTTCTGAGACCACATTGTTCTTAAATCAGTGAACATGGTATTTCGGTACCTGCTGATTCACTACAGGCCATGACATTACTGAAACTACCCATTTTATTTCTAGCACTGTGAGGGGAACAGACAAAACTTTGGGCAGGCCCCATGTGTTATGCCTGGGTGAGCAGCTCAGAAGATCCCAGCCCCAGTTGGGACTGCAAGAGCCTGCAGTGCTCTTGCAGCAGCTCTGCAGCAGAACACCTGCATGCAGGAGCATGGTATGCCCACCCTAGACCTTCAGGCACTGAAATCCCAGTGTCACCAGCACTGGACAGATTTCTTGAATCACCCTGGGCTGCATGTCTGCCTGGACATGCAGTGTTGGCCTGGGTGAGGACCAGCAGGCCCCTCGCAGCTTGCTCTGAATCTGCAGACGCCAGATTGAGGATGTTGCTGTCTTTGTGGGGAATTTGCCAAGACATTTGCCTTTGACTTGGCCTAATACAAATTGAACCCTCACAGTTTACATCTGTGGCTCTAGGTGGGTATGACCACTGCTGCACAGGAGAAACAATTAATCTTCTGTCATGCAGAGCTCAGATAGATGGCAAGAGACAGAAAAAGAATTCAAATGAAGCAGCATTTTAGCCAAAACCAGCAGAAATGAGGAAGAACAGCAAGCTAACCAAATGCCTTGAAGTGCACAAGAAAGCTCATAGCATTCGAAGACAAGGGAAAGCCTCCAAATGTTTGAAGGGTTTAACAATGAAATGAGAAACTATGGGGAATGGAGAGTGAATCAGTAGATTTAAAACAGGCCAAGGAAGGTTGAAGGTAAATCAAGCTGAACTTCTGCATCTTGGCTCAATATAATGGTGGATCCATGAATCTTCCAATGTTCAAAAGGAAGATTTCAGTGAATTAGTAAGAGATTAAAGAAAGAGACTGAATAGTGTGCAAAGAGGACATGGAGGAGAGTCACTAACACACAACAGGATCTGATAGTCAGTAGAGTCCCGGGGATGATTGATGAGAGAAACTGAGTCCTGGTACCAGCAAGAGAGTCAGCATATAATTAGCTGGGCTTTCCTTGTGGGATTTGATTTGCATTGCTGTATATTTAATAGCTGTCAGTGGATTTGCAGTCACAGAGTGAGAGTCAGTCTGGGATGAGGATGAAAGAGAAAGTAGAAGATCATAGGGGAGCAAGCTGGCCAAGACCCAAGTAGGAAGAAGTTACGGAGCAGGGAATGACAGACAAAGAGGGGAAGAGTCAGTGAGAGAGGAACCCAGAGGAAAGATTCCTTCAGCAATAGCTAGTGGTGTCGGATAACAGGAAGACATTGAAGGAAGCAGGGTGGACGATGTCGCTAACTTACAGATTCTTCAGGCCACTAGCTATTAGAAAGAAGTATCTCAATGAAAAAAATCCCTGGAAATCATTTTCCTGTTTCAAAGAGAATTCACCTGTACAAAAGTGATTACAAGGATCTGGGTTTGCCTGTAAAAGAAGTTGAATTTAATGTATAAATCAGATGCTTCTACGCCTGGGAATACCATGGAATAAGGCAAGGCCAGATTCAGCAAAGAAATAAGGAAATGCTTGAGAGCTTTGTTAGAAAAGGTAACTGAAATCATGTAAGAGGAGTTCCTTCCAGGAAGTGGTGAACATGGTCAACCATCCCTGAAGTCCATGACAGGTTGATATCTCAACACCTTGTGTGACTGGCTCATTCTTAAATTTTCCTTTATTCTGCATCAGCCTTAAAAATAACTGTATTTTCTTAATTAAACACTGAATCAGTCCTTAAAGTGTAAGAGATAAAAGATCTAACATAAACTCTTGTTGTGTTGAGTCCGTTTCAAATCTCCATAAGCAGTAAAATAGTTATTGCACAGTCACTGCCTCAGTTGTTAAAAGACCATAATTAAGATTATATATACACTAAAATTCTGTTCGTGTGTAATTTACTGATTTTTTTAAACTTATGTCCTTGACATAAGCCCCCAAACATTTAAAAAGAGATTACCCCTTCATTCGTGTATTATGTTGCTGAAAAAAGACAAGGTTTGGGGGTTTTTTGGGTAGAGATAAACAGAAAATCTGCACGTGAAAATGCCTAGCTTGCTTTTGCACAGACCTGCAAAGCACCGTACAAAGCAAAGCATGTCTGTTCCCTGTCCAGCATGTTATATATCAAATTTCATCCCAAGTATTCTTTTAAGGGTGAATTATATACTTTTAACATGGGAACTTACTTTCATTACAATCAAGCAATGAAAGAGGTAAATGGTATAAATAGGAAATTGTATCTCCCTGTTCAAAGCACAGTGCTGTATAATCTGTGCTCTGACTGCAGAATGAAGGAGTAATGCAGAGACCCCTTCTGACAGATGTGTACTACACTTAGGAAACTGCAAGAGGAAAAATGTTCTCAATAAGTTCTTTGAGGCTTTTGTATTTTTTCTTTGACAGTCATTTTTCAAAATGGTCTTTGGAGTAATTAAGTCTCAAACTCTGAGAGGAAGA
>VZRW01008070.1:34507-51214 GCA_013398125.1 Aegotheles bennettii | reverse complement strand
CATGAAATGATACAGTTCTCAATGAAAACACTTATGGAAATTATATACATATACAGTGTAGCTGGCCCTGGATCCTCACACTCCTCAGTGACTAGCACATGGACACATGAGCCCCTGATGTTTACAGCACCACTCCAGCTGCTGATACGCAAACATACACACAAAACCCCATGCACACACATGCAGAGACACAAAACCCGTAATTCCCTCTAGTAACAAACTGTTATAGTTTGAAGTTTTGTCCGTTTCAGGAACGAACGAGTTAAACGAGTTATTCCATATCAAGCCTTCTGTTGATAAACTGAAAAGTACTGAGCTAAGTTTATTTTTCCTTCTCTCTGTTTGGGTTTTGGACTGCATTCCTGAGGGGGGGCAGCAGCGGAGCAGAGCAAGGAGCTGCTGCTTCTATCGGGTTTTTTTTCTCTTCTTCGCTGGACTTTTCCTTGGAGGCAGTGACGGAGCAGAGGGCCACTTATCAGTTTTTTTTTCCTTTCCTTCACCTGTAGAGAGAGACTGGTTTTTTTTTCCTTCTCTCTCTTCCCCCGGGCTTCTCGGCAGATGAGACGACAGGAGAACTCTTTCTTCCCTGGACTCCTGGTTTTGGGAGTCCGAATTATCCGAATTTCCTCCATTTCCCTTTGTACCTGTTCCCTTTCTTCCCTGTTTCATTAAATTTGTATGGTTTGTTTTTCCTAAATCTCACAGCCATGTGCATTGTTTATTTTCTTCCCCTTGGGGAGAAGTAAGCAATAAATTATTGTCTTGGGGCTTGCAGTCCGCCCTAACTGCGAAAACCAAGACACAAACCTTATACACAGAACTGACTACATTGACCAAGAAGAGGGCATGTCTAGACAAGCACACAGATCCTTTCGTTACACAAGATCAGCTCATTTATTTCCTTATCCCCCCGTTTTCCAAATCTTCCAACTACCTTAATAGTTCCTGTTCCCCTTTGGCTCCCTCCCATACTTGGCTCATCTCCTAGAAATCTCATTACACATCTTGTCCAATTCCAGAATGCTCTCTCTTGGCATCCCATAGTGAGTGCCATCCCTCAGATCAAGGACTCTCTGTTTGGTGCCCCAGAGATATGCCCCTGTGGACTCATGGTGCTGGGTTTCTCCTGGGATAGCCCTGGGAAGCAGGGATTCATGTCTCTGATTTGGGGTAAAGAGATTCCTCTGGGCTCTATTGTCTTTATGCAAATTAGCATTTAACCAGATAACCTAAAAAAAAATGTTTAGATAGGATTTGTTGTAAATCTAAAATAATGTATATTAGTTAATTTGTATGATCTCTTTATTTTCTCTTGATAGAGAAATCAATGGGGAGACTGAGAATAAGTTAAAACTCCTATAATGATGGTGATTTCTAGAGACTCATAACATTTGGTAATGTTAAAACAGAGATCTTCCAGAAGAATGGCCATAAAACACAGAACAAGCATTGAGTGAGAAACAGCCAATATTAATATGTTTTTATGGACAATTTTTACAAATGGACCTGAGTTTTATCACCTAATTTTTTAAGCACCACTTCCAAAATGTCATTAAATCTAAGTATGAGTCAGTTGTGACTCCTCATCTTTAAGTCATTCTCTCAGTGACATGTAAATGACCACTTTTGTCTGTCAGTGACATCACTGGTAACTTCTGATTCATTGCTTAGTACACAGTATAATTGACCAGGGAGCTGAAATAAGAAAACGCAAGAGTTAACCTTTGGTGATGATTTAGGGAACAAAATACAAATAAAATTATCTGTATGTAACTTTATTACAGACACAGATTTTCATACAAATATATAACTTTCAATAAACAGATTTGCAATATTACAATACCATTAGTCCTTTGACACTACTAAAATAAAAGTGGTATAAAATTCTAGAAAGAAAATACACTGTCATATGTTTAGTGATAAGAGATTGGCCCACAGAGATTACAATGTACAGACCTAATCTGAAAATGCTGATTATCACATGCAAAGTTTATGACTTGTGTAGAAAATCACCTGATAAAGAGTTATACATCTGGATTAAATAGGTTACACACAAACAAAAGCAGAGGTTTATGATGTATGTAAATGATATATTTTTCATAGAAGTTCTTAGTCAATGAGGATCATTTGAAATGAGGGAAGGAAGGCTCTGCAGAGAGATCTGGACAGGCTGGATCGATGGGCAGAGGCCAACAAGAGGAGACTCAATAAGGCCAGGTGCTGGGTCCTGCATTTGAGTCACAACAACCCCAGGCACTGATACAGGGTTTCGAGGAAGAGTGGCTGGAAAGCTGCTCAGCAGAAAGGGACTTGGGGGTGCTGTTTGACAGCCAGATGGATAGGAGCCAGCAGTGTGCCCAGGTGGCCAAGAAGACCAATGACATCTTGGCCTGAATCAAGAACAGTGTGGCCAGCAGGAATAGGGCAGTGATTGTCCTGCTGTACTCAGCACTGATGAGGCCACACCTCGAGTGCTGTGTTCAGTTTTGGGCCCCTCACTTCAAAAAAGACATTGAGGTGCTGGAGAATGTCCTGAGAAGGGCAACAAATCTGGTGAAAGGACTAGAAAATATGTCTTATGGGTAACAACTGAGGGAGCTGGGGTTGTTCATTCTGGAGAAGAGGAGGCTCAGGGGGGACCTCATTGCTCTCTACAACTACTTAAAAGGATGTTTTACTGAGCTAGGGCTCGGTCTCTTCTGCTGTGCCCACAGTGAAAGAATAAGAGGTAACAGTTTTAAATTGGAGCAGGGGAGATTCAGATTGGATATTAGGAAAAATTTTTTCTCTGTAAGGGTGAATGGATATTGGAATAGGTTGCCCAGGAAGCTGAGTCACAGTCCCTGAAAATGTTCAAAATGTATCTGGATGTGGCACTGGTTGATATGGTTTAGTGGTGATGTAGATAGGCGGTTGTACTGGGTGATCTTGAAGGTCTCTTCCAACCTTAATGATTTTATGATCCTATGATACTAAACTTATTGAATGACATTTCCTTCCCTGACAAGTACGTGGCTTGCTGGACAGAAAAGAATAAATCAGAATAAAGAATAAATATCTTCATTAGATTTCTGATAGATAACATTCTGAAAAGTATAGTAAAATAAAATGTTCGAAGTTATGTTATCAAGTCAATCTGTAAAGCATTCAAAAAGGAGTGACAATAGATTTCTCTCAAATTGCAAAACCTATCAGGAGGTGGTCTCCAGAATTATTAATTTAAATTAAGAATTTTTGGGAAAAAAATAGTTAACAATTATGAAAAGCAGTTTAAATTAATAGGTAATTATACTGTGCAGAATAAAAAGCTTATACTATGGTGGATGGATGAATTAAATATGAATTAAAATTGAAGTGTTATTATAGAAAAAAACTTATCCTGAGTTGTATTGAACAAATGCCAGATGTAAGAAACTGGAAATAATTGTTTCTCTGCCTTTAGTTTTGCAATGATTTTGGCCTCTTAGTTTAAGAAAAAAACAAAGTGTTATAACGCCAAGTAGCATCATAAAAGTGATAAGATGTTCTGAAAATAAGATTTCCACAAAATCAAAATGATGTGGTCTAAGTTGGATAAAAGAATGAGAGTATATATGAAGATTGTTAGCACTCCAAATTTAAACAGTTTTTATTTAAGAACATCTTTCTGCTTCATGCCTTCTAAGAGGAGGACAAGAATTATGTTGCAGAAAGAGAAATGCAAATTGCATATTAGAAAAAAAAACCCAAAACTTATTAATGTAGAGGTCTGGAACAGTTTATTTAGGGAGTTGGAAAAAATCCTGTTCCTAAAGGCATAAGAAATGTTTCAGTAATAGTCCAGGTGTTATCTTGAAGAAAGATAATAGACTAGATTCTATGGAAAAGCTCTTGCAACTGCATGCATATAAGACTTCTGATTGATATTTCTCTTCAGTCATATCATTTTTGCTTTAAAGTGCTGTATATATGCTATTTTCTCAAATTTAGGTGCATGTTCAATGTGTACATGAAAATTCACATACAAATATAAGAGCACTTGTAAGTTGTTTTTAAAGTCCTATTTAATGGTGAAGCTACGACCTGAACTAAAGTTTTCCTTGTGTCTTCTTTCAAGTTTTACTTTCAGTACAAGTGATTTAATGGTAAAGACTCCCACATAACTCCCTTAAATTAAAAAAATTAAAGGGGTGAAATCATCTGCCTCAAGCATCTTAGGGGGTGTGACCAAGTAGCGTCTTCGTTTTTTTAAAGAACCTTTTTTGAACAATGAAATCTTTACCCTTGATGTTCTCTCTGATGTCTCTGGTGATTTATCTATGAATTTCTGGGGCATCAGGGAAACCAAGAACAGGTGTCCAAAAGCTGCACTAAATAAACAGCACCTGTATTTTTTTAGTGAAGCTAAGCAAACAAATTTCAAAAATGGTGTATTCCTAGGATTTCTGAGTATAGTTCACATATATTTCAGATATATTTGTTATTCAGAGATATTTGAGTAGTTCATGATCTGAGCTTAGTGTGGTTTTTTATTAGTTATTCAAAAATTGGTGATTTTAATTTCTTTTTATAGTTAAAAATTCACACAAACCTCATTAGTTTGATAAGTCTAATTTTATTATGCCCAGTTTGCAAATGAATGACGTACTGGTACAAATCAATTTGCTAAGTACTAAATTGTCCAACCTCAATACTAGTTATCAGCAAGTATTTGGAGCTAATGATGGCAAGACAAAGTTTGAAAACAAAATTGTACTGGTGATGACAAGGCAAAATGTATCCAGAACCAGTGCTGGAATTTGCATACCTTTTTACTAAACATTCTAAGTATTTTTATTCCATTGGTTGCATTTTGCATATTCCAAATATGCATATTGGTTGCATTGCCTGCTCAGTTAGTAAACTATTATGTACCTGTGGTTTGAACTTGTTCCACATTCTCTTGTGATTTACCATCACAGCAGACAAGACAGTTATAGTGAACAACATGAAAAAAACCCCAACATTTTGAATGCACAACATGCTATTTTTGCTTTTTTTTGTACTTTTTCACTTTTATTTTTTTGTATCTGAAGAAGTTGACACCAACTTGCTGATTCAAAGTACTTTACCACACTACAAATATAATTCCTAACCCTAAGGATAGCCACAGAACTGTAAATTATTCATCCTTAGTCTCCAATATCCACTCTAACAACAGTGTTCATGGCTCCTAGGGTTCTCATTCTTGCTAAGGTAATTTTTATGCATGGTTCTCACTAGCATAATATTTTAACACTGAAAGACTTCTGATATTGTGGGATTCTAGCATCAATTCTATAAACTGAAGAAGTGCTGTTATTCCACACCATAGTGCACGGAATTGAAACCCAAAGAAGCTGATTTACGCCAGATCACAAGGCTACATCACACCACATCTGGTAGCTGTGATTGAGGCTAAGGTGCTAAGCTTGAGGCTGCAAAGGTATATGATTCAAGCTACTTGTGTTCCCAGTTTAAATGAAGATCTGAGTCATGAACCAGAACCCCTAGACCTGTATTTCTTCCGCTGGAATAAGGTCACTACTTCCAAACTGGAGACAAAATGTGAACCGCCATGCAGCCAGCTGGTTAATCAGAGAATTTTAGTTGACTGTCATCATGAGAAATCATGGCAATATGGAGCCAGAGTTTCTGATACAGCCAGTACCTAAACCTTAACAACCACCTTGTGCAATAACCACCAAATCCCTTCTATAACATACAAAATATTTCTAAAGCCAATCTTCTCAAGCCAGGAAAATTTATTGATTCCTAGTAAGATATTCAAGCTAAGCAGTGGCATTTCTTAACTTAAATTATCTCTGAATTTAAACTTCACTCCTCAGTATGGGTGAAATTCCTGGCTATCTTTGTTCATTGGGATTTTATTATTGAGTTAAATAGAGAATAATTCCTTCACTTGTCCCTATAGCTGGTCCTACATCCCACAAAGAACTGTTACTTCACTTGCTTATTAGTGATGGAGTAAGAACTTGTATACACAAGGCTTAATGAAGACGAGGGACTGCCTTTTCTCATATATCTCAATAGTTTTGATTCTTGCAATAACAAAGTCTTTTTTGAGGAATGAAAACGTGTTATTTGGGATGTTTAGTAATAATGTAGAAGAAAATTAACAGAAAAATGTGACTGACATATAAGCATAATGGCTGTTTTCAATGGTGAAATGTGGACACTTGAATTAAAATTTCTTTTGTGTAATTTAAAACCAAAGTTTTCCTACAAACTGATAAGACAGCTGCTCTTTATTGATATATTTTGATTGGAATAATATATTTCTCTCTTTTTTATGACTGTTAAATTATGATAGGTGTCTTTATTCAGAAAAAAGCTTTGGCATGAAATGCTGCAAAACATTCAGGCATATCAGTATTATTTTGATGATATTTGGAGAACCTGTATTTTCTCATGGAACTATTGAACCTATTAACAACTGGGATTTATGGGGAACAATGTTTTCCTTCTTAAATATTTTGTAAAGGAACATAATTGTTATTTTGCATGATTATTGACATTGCAATTAGGAGTACTATTCATGGACCAAAACCTCCCTGTGCAGGGTATTGTAGCTGGGCAGATCAAAATAATGTTCCTTACTCCAAAGCTGTTCATAGAACTGTGGATTTTAGTGACACAGATTTCTAAAAGATTTTTTTTCTTTTCTATGAGTTTTAACTTATCACTCAAAAACACGTTTTATGGAAATCTAAGTGGAACATTCAGCATCTATTCTTAGCTTGTTGTTACATTTCTTGGAGGACTGATAATTACCATCAGGATATCATAAAACTTGTCACAGTTTAACACTGAGCTGGCAATTAAACAAATGACAGATGATCTCTATTACCCCTCTCTCTATCCAGAAAGGGAAAGGAAAGAGAATAAGGGAGTGACGTTTATGGGTTGGAAATTAAACTACACAGCTTTAATGAAAACAATAATTATGAAAAAGAAAATAATGAAATATGTACAAATATATACAAATATATACAAAACCAATACCACTCTCTCCCCGCCTCCCTCCCCAAAAAAATGCTTATATCACCCCCAAGGCTGAAGGGCAGGCCCTGGGAATGTTCTGGACTGTACTGTTGGAGCCAGCAGCAAACAGGAGATGGAGGCAGGAATTCACGGAGTCAGGAATGCATGGATTGGGATCAAGGGCAGACAAATGGGCTCCCAGTATGCTGGCCATGGACGAGGAGAGCTTGACCCTCATGATCCCTTAGATTTGTACTGAGTATCACGTGTATGGGATGGAATATTTTATTTGGTAACTTTTGGGTCACTTGTCCATTCCGCTCCTCCCTGTAGGAGGGTTGCAGGTGTGGCTCTTTCCCTCTCTTTTGTTTTCAGAGTATAAGATGTTTAGCAGAACCAAGCAGCGGCCTTGGTTCTGCAGACCATTCTCCAGCAGTAACTATAAACATCAAGCATTATCAGTCCTAGAAGCAGACACTGACTGAAAAACATGCTGTTAATTTCAGCAAGTGCAGTTACTTGGAAGAGACTGAAAATTAAAACTACTAAAAAAACTGGTTCCATCCTGACCCAAACCAGGACAAAACTACGAACAGTTTTTCAATGTCTTGCCTTTAAATTGATAGTTTCAAAGTAGAGTACGAGGATATACAAAATAATGTATGTTAGCTGAAGTTTCAATTGACTCTAAAGAAACTTTTCAGAATGGATTATAACATTGACCTGTACTGCATCATATGACAGACATTCAACTGAGAGAGAGTAGCTTAGTGGATTTAAGGGGGACATTTTGTTTCGTAGCTTTGTTTTGGTTTGTTTGTTTTGTTTTGTTTTTGAAGTGCCATAAGGTAGAGACATTCCGAGATTCAGTCCAAGAGACAAAGGAGGAACCTTGAAACTAGGTGACAGAAATTAAACCCAAATTGACTCAGCAAAATAGAAATATCTTTTTTATATGATTCCATCTGTGTGGATTTCACTGTGAAGTCTGCATATATTTTTGTTAAGGTACATGTTAGTCAGGTAATCAGGTTAAGCCGTTCTACCATAGGAAAGCTACTATGTACTTCTACTCATATACTCTTCAAATATGATACACACATACTTCACTGGACTCATGTTTCTGTTTATACCCTGAAACCACTTTTAAATTAAGGTTTATTGTATCAAGGCTGCGGTTGTTGCTGCTGTTTCTTTTTTTTAATTTTTTTTTCTAGTTGAGGTTCACAAGTCTTTGGCAGTGTGTCATTGCTTTGGGAAATGTGGTTGTTGAAACTATACTATCTCTTTTGGATAAATAATCCAGATAATTCTCAAACAGGTTTTTTGTACATTTAGATGATATTTACTACATTCTCAACCAAGGACAAAATTATTGTTGATGTGCTTATTGAAATAGGGTATGCATAGGACCTTAAGAACCTAATCTATTAAGTTCCTCCAAAATGTAATTTTTTTGAATAACAGGTGTAAACAATTTACTCAGGTTTACATAGACTAAAAGTCTACCAAACTCTACCAATTCAATCTGGCACTATGAATAAATAAGATCTTCTTGAAGTGTGGATTAGAAAACCAGACAAATACAACACAGTTTTCATATCAGCTAAGCATTGAAGTTACCATGATGGTAGTGTTTTACATTTTGGTTATATTTAATAAATAAATAAGTAAAAAATACTTTATACGGTATAATAAATCCAAAGTGTAAAAGCCTAAAAATACTATTGGTTAAAAAAAAAAAAAATAAAAAATGTAGCAACAAAGTAATATCATGTAATTTCAAAGTTAAGAATGACTTCTCACAAACAAACCAAACTGAGTGTTTGATTTAAATGGAACAAGTCATATGCCTCAAATCTAAAATATACCTTGTGACTCAACAAGAAAGACATTTTCCAGAATCAACTGAACTTCTTTTGACAGCAGAACTACAAAATATTGGATAAAGTATCTGGTAAATTCTTACCTATTATTATGGTACCCAGAATGGTATACTTTGAATGCAAAACTGGTAAGGATTTAAAAGTGTGGGAAGATAAAGATTTTCCAGATATCTCAGATTTTCATATCTCTGGAAATCCTCTACAGTTGCCTTCTCAGTATCCATACTTCAGTTAGAATCTTAATCATAACTCTATAAAGAATACTTGTATTTGATCACTTATGATTTTTTCTCATAAACATGGATTTAGAAGAGGCAGATCTTTCATAAAACAGTCCACCACAGAAAGAAAACTGTTGATTAGACACAGAAAATGAATATTATTAGAAAAAAAGCAGAAGAGAGATTTGAAGAGAGAAAATATCTTCAATTTTATGTCTAATGGACTTAATGCACTTAAATTTAGTATGGATACTGGTTTGCATTATAGAAGTATTATATCAGTAATTTTATCAGCTGGAAAGAATGTGGGAATAAACATTTTTTTTAATGTGGTTGAAAATCCAAGACATTCAAGGAACTTTATTTGAAATTAGAGATTATACTGAACTGAATTCTACGCACCAGACTTCTGGAAGTTAATCCAAAGTCCCAAGAAGTCAACACTCCAGCTGAGTTCAATCATGCTGACATCCAGTGCAGTTCATATTCTGATATAATTTTTCATACTTAATGGCAGCCAGAGCGCTGCTATCACATATCTTGAATTAAGTATTTATAAGAAGAAATGGCTTTGCTAAATATCATAATATTTAAGAAAACATTGTAAAAATATCTGACAATACATAAAGACAGATAGAAAAAAAAGAAAAGACCTTGATTGAATAATTACTCAAAATCTGGTCAATTTTACTAAAAAAAATAGCCTGTAACAGTAGTCTATGAATTTTGTTGCTCTTTGGACAACCACAGAGGAAGAAATATACAAGGAAACAATGTGTGTTTCTTTCTCTTTCAAACATAAGCTGACTAAGCTACCTACCTATGGCTGCAAATGTTGTCAACAACTCTTTTCAGAATTTTTTTGTACAGGAAATATGAATTTGGTAATTTTGTCATCTACAAAATATCTCTGAATATTAATGAAATTATTAGGACTGGAAGAATGAAGGCCTATGGTGCTCTCCATAGTCACAGAAGCAATTTGAAAACTATACCGTATGTGAAGGTAAAGTAGTATTCTTTCTTATTGTTAGAGCTTAGTCTGTATACTAAATATCAAATACATTAGAAAATCTGAGGGTGTTTTTTTTATAAATACAAGATGCTGTTGAAACATCTTATCCTTTTGAGTGAATATCAGCAAGATAGCAAGAGAAATGTAACATATATGCAGATGCTCATGTTTGTGCACATGTATCTGTATCTGTGGAAAGATATATAAAAAGTTGAGAATAAAAAAGATAGTGGTTCTGCAAGTAATTTTCTTTGTCAAAAATGTTCTCTTTTCCCTCAGCCACTATTACTGACATTTGCATTTGAAGAAAAACAACTTTCTCTTTCCACTTAAAGCTTATTCTTTATTCTTCAAAAAAAATCATAACACTATGTTTATGACATAGTAGTCTACTGCTTGGAAATATGTGAACTGTCAAAATGTCAACATGATTATTTCATTGCAGAGTCATGGAGAAGGATCGTGTGGGGGTGTGAGGAAGAACAAACCCCTGATAATTAGCAGAGCAGGTAGAAAAAGTATTAAAACTTGTGGAAAGTTAATGGCTTTAAATTTCAAGGAACTTAAGTGTAAAGCATTCCCCACAGCATGAAGGCAAGTCTATTTTGAAAAACAGGAAATGTTGCATTGCTGATACTCCATTCAGCAAGGCACTTGGAGTTCATCCAGAAGCAGAATTACTGCTCTGAGCTGTTGTAGCTGCTGCTTTTATTTTTGTTCATTGGCACTTGACACTCGCTGTTCTGTGTCTTCATAGAATCACTCTGGTTGGAAAAGACCTTCAAGATCATTGAGTCCAGAAGTCTACACTTCCAGAAGAAATGCTTTCCAACTGCACTGTGGCTGAATATGTTTTGGAGGACTGGAAAGTTGTTTATGGAGTTATGTATAGCTGATCTTTCCAATTTCCATATGTCTAAAGCAATCAGTTTTTTGAGAGATCAAGATATCTTTCCATAATATACATACATACATATATATATATATATACACACACGATATGTGAAACATGACCTGATATATCATGCACATAATAATACAGAGGATGCAGTATATTACATATTATAGAATATATTAAAACATTCCTTTTGATTCCTCTTCATAAGTCATCATCGTGAACCAACCTTCCCCCCAAAATGTTTGCACCTATCCTATCCAGCTGGTATTAACACCACCTGTAGGAACTAAAGAAGAACAACGATGGTATAGTGACAGTACACAGCTTAGTTCCTTTACAAGTCTGAACACATCTATAAGCCTGAAACAGCTAAACTTTGCAGAGGGAGTTCTTTTCCTGGCAACAGTGAAGTATTTTCATCTCATCTGTTCACTTGATGACTTATAATTTTCCAAAACATTTACTTTTCATTCTCCTTGCAGTTCCTATAAGATCAATCTCCAGTCTTGCAAAGATTCATGTGTAAATATAATTTCATACATTAGAAAAATAATTACATGTTCAGAAATTTTTGCAGACTCTGGACCCACTCACTGAACTAAGAAATAAGAAATGAAAATCAAAACCACATGAAGAGAAAAAAAGACAATTAAGAGGATGCTGAAAACAGGTGACATGAGATAAAATAGAGGCCCTGACATTTTATATTTTTTCTCTTTAATTTGTATCAAATCACACCTGCTTAATGCCATTTGTATTAATAAATACATTTCAGTAAGCTCAAGGTGGGAAATACAGCTCAAGCTCAGATTAGTTCAGGTAGTTTCTTTTAATCTGTTGATGCTTTTAAAGATTCTCCCCCAAGTGTTTAAGAGGAAGATAGGTAGAAATTGCATATCACTAAGAATCAGGGGAATGTAAGAAGCTGTGCTTATTTTGTGGTTTTGGTTTTTCTTAGTTATTATGAAGTACAGACGTTGCTAGAATTGTCATCTATTTCTGTGACTTAGACACAGTATCTCCTATTCTGGAAAGATTCTGTGATTGCGCAGCCTGTGAAGATGAATCGTAGAATGGTCTGGGTTGGAAGGGACCTTAAAGATCATCTAGTGTCACCCCTCCTGCTATAGGTGTCCGCCTTTCACTGGACCAGGTTGCTCAAAGCCCCATCCAACCTGACTTTGAACAATTCCAGGGAGGGGGCATCCACAACTCCTCTGGGCAACCTGTGCCAGTGTCTCATCATCCTCGCATGAAATAAATTCTTCCCAATACCTCATCTAAATCTACCACCTTTCAGCTGGAAACTGTCACCCCTCCTCCTATTGCTACATGCCCTTGTTGAAAGTCCCTCTGTGCAGCTATGTAGGCAGATTTGACCCAGAAATTATCTCCTTTACAAGGGTCTTATAAAATCTAAGGAATATTCTTTAAACACTTGGAGACACTAAGATTCAAGGTGCTACATAAATACAGAGGATTGTTACACTAATTAGTTTTGTAAACTAGCTAAATTCCTTACTTGGAAAAGCCTAAGAGATTTTCAACTTTATCCAGAGATGAAAATTAAAGGTTGTTTGTATTCATGGAAAAACAGTTTAAAACAGGGATGTGTGACTATGCAGCCATTAGTTATGATCTTTGCTTTTGTTGAATACTGACTAGAATGCAATGATGAGTACTTATCAAAAGGAACTGTTTAGTGGTTACTAGTCACACAATTAAAGCAATTGTCTGAAATTCTTATGCATTAGTAAAGCTCTAAAAAACACAGAACAGTAGAGAGCAGAGAGACATACAGCTTAGTTTTCTTTATTGTTGCTTCAGATAAAAACTATGTTCACTGCTAGGATAAACTGACTCATGCTTTTAAGATTTTCATTACTAATGACTCTATGGTTCAGTGTCAAAATATACTTGAATTTAAAAAAAAATCAACTGAAAACTCATTTACATTTTATACAAAGGATAATGATTCTGCTACTACTCCACTACTTTGTAGTCTTTTATACTGTGAAGCAGGAGTTTGAAATGTGCATGTATGTTTGGCAGTAATTACTAGCCATTTTAATACTGTGTAAATTATCATATATGGTGCACAGTGATGAAAAAATCTACTGCAAATACTTCCACTGCATGTCCATGAAAAAATATCTGCCCTATAACTCCAAGGAACAGTTGACAGGCAAAGCCAGGGATTCATCAGTGCACCAGTTCAGACATTCATCTGAAAGTATAAATACTTCTTAAGGGTTATGCTAAGAAAATCACCTGTGTGATACAGTGAGGAAAAAATCACTCTCCTCTAACACAGAAAAGCTGGTTTTAGTGTGACACTATCTTTTTTTTCTTACCTTTTCTATGTGGATATCTTAGGCATGAGGCAGACAAAGCACTTGACAGATATGAACATTAATATGGGGATCAGAGATAAAAAGGTTAAACTTTAATGATTTCTCTAATAAGGCATTCTCTTTATAAAGTACCTGACAAACAATGAAACAATCTATTTCTTTTGTGACAGTCTTGCTTCTTTAAGGTATATAAATGGGGCTTCATAAAGGGCTAATTTTCATCTCTATGACACATACCTTGGTATTTTCTTATTTATTTTTATTTATTTATTATAACTTTCTTTGTTCTTTTCATCTCTCACCAAGAAAAATTTGCTTTCATAATGGTTTTTAAAAAGTGGTAAGATACCATTTGTTGACACAAATATTGGCTGACTTTTCTATAGCAATTGTACAGATAACATTACAAACCAGCAGAATTTGGCATGCACCCTTTCTTAATCTTCAGATTGATTTAAACCATTTTCAAGATTACAGGCAGTTGCACAAATGTCTACATTCACAACATATTGGCATTTGTATCTTATTCTATTGGCCTTTTTCTGTGTAAGAAAACTTCAGATATTTATATACAGTGATGTGTTTCAGCCTTGAGCCTTCTCTTCTCCAGACTAAACTTCCTCAGCTTTCTCAGCCATTGCTTCTATGAGACATGCTCCAATCCCTTTATCATCTTCATGGCCCTTCATGGCTGGACTCATTTCAGTATACTCATGTATCTCTTGTACTGGGGAGCCCACAACTGGACATGGTAGTCCAGGTGTGGCCTCACTAGTACTGAATGGAGGGGAAGGATCACTTCCTTGACCTGCTGGTAACACTCACACAGAATCTCAGAATCACAGAATTCTAGGGGTTGGAAGGGACCTCAAAAGATCATCTAGTCCAACCCCCCTGCCAGAGCAGGGTCACCTAGAGTACATCACACAGGAACGCATCCAGGCGGGTTTTGAATGTCTCCAGCGAAGGAGACTCCACAACCTCTCTGGGCAGCCTGTTCCAGTGCTCTGTCACTCTCACAGTGAAAAAGTTTCTCCTTATATTCACATGGAACCTCTTAGGATACCATTTGCTAACTTTGCTGTGAGAGCACATTATTGGCTCATGGTCCACCTGGTGTCCACTAAGATCCCCAGATCCTATTCTGAAAAGCTGCTTTCCAACTGGTCCATCCCTAGGACATACTGGTGAATAGGGATGTTCTGTCCCAGAAGCAGGACTTTGCACTTCCCCTTTTGGCCTGTATTGCTTATGCCCTACTATGCTGTCCCTATAGAAGGTAATCTTTCTCATGTCCCTCCAACAGAAATGCATTTTTAAATTTTGTCAACAGATGACTGAGTGGAAGACTTAATTGATGTTTTCTCAGCAGCAACTATTTCTGGAGTTTCAGAGTTGTCTGAACACTGCACTGGGAATTGAGATCTGTTATGTATTTTGCTTAGAAGTGACATTTATTTCTTCTTGTTATCTCTCTGCTTAATTGTACTCACTGGTATAAGAAAGTAGTAATTGGTCTAAATGATGTTTTCTGTTTATAAACTGAGAGAGACTTTTGGGGACAAAATAGTTTTATGGAGTTGCTGTAGAAATAACACTAGTTTAGTTAATGCACTAAAATAGGACATAATCAGTCTGGGTTTAGTTCCATCCTCAGTCATGAACTGCATTATACATTATGGATAAATAATTACTAACTGGTCCTTTCTTCCTCTGGTATAAAGATGATAAAAATAATAAATTCCTACTTTTTTTCTCCTCATTCAATAAACAGAGATTGGTTAAGATCCCAGAAAGGTACAGTACATTACCCCTTTAGACAACCCCTTTAGACAACCCTGTTTTAGATTCTCCAGTTATTCACACTTTCATCTTCTAATTGTTAACATGAAACTGCTTTGCTGGGTTGTTTCTTAAAATCAATTCATGTTGTAGTGGAATGCTTAAGCTTGTATACTTTCTATGTGGTTAGAAGCTGCAGTGCTTGCTTAAATCCAATTAGAATTCCTTCTATAAAGGATAAGCTGTAAAACTTCATGTCCTGATTCTGCCAGTAACTCATTGTACAACTGTCTGGATCTGAAATTAAAAACTACTCACATATACATTCTGATAAAAATAGCTCAAACAGCAGCTATACTATTCAACATCTTTAATTCCATTTTACAATAATTTAACAGACCATATCTTCCTGTAACAACTATTATCCCACACAGAATAAGTAATATACATTAGGAAGTTTTAAATATGTATTTATGTATTATGCCAATAGATACTGGCATAGAAGCCCAGTATATGTTCATTGAAATCAGAATCTTAATGATTTATTAAGGGAAGATGTGTTTGCATTACTTCTTCATATGCTTATGTGATGCAATCTGTGCTCCTAACTCATATCTTCTAATTTACAGTTAGGAAAGGTATTCCTCTGCCATGCACTGTTGACTGCAAGTCTACCAGAATTAACTGGAAGGAATGTACATCTTATCATGCAAATATTGTACCAAGAGGGCTATCTTTCAGTTTCTGACACCATCAAAAGGATTATACTCATTGTATTATAGTAATTATATCAGCACTGATGATCTATAAAACAGTAAGTTTTACTCCAAAGGTAATGTTAAGTTTAAGTTGAGAGGAAAGGTCTATCTAACCTACTATTGAAGTTTTCTTTGTCTTAATTAACTGGTCACCCATGATACAACCTGTCATTATCCCTTACACTAAATACATTTTCAAACCAATATGTGACTTCACCAGTGTTTTCTGACATGGTTTAGATAGTCATCCACAGAAGTAATTCATATTTCTGTTTCAAAGACTTCCATGAATTTTTCCTTGGTATCAATGCAGAAAGCACAATCTATTGTATTAACCCCTACTGTCTCAGTTTTCCCTGCACTCCTCTATTTGTTTCCTTCTATCAAATATTTATTCTCCTGCTAATTATATAAAGTTTAAAAAAATTCAGGGGCCTGGAGCACCTCTCCTATGAAGACAGGCTGAGAAATTTCCAGAAAAGGAGGCTCTGGGGAAACCTCATAGCAGCCTTCCAGTACCTGAAGGGGGCCTACAGGAAAGCTGGAGAGGGACATTTTGTGAGGGCATGTAGTGACAGAATAAGGGGGAATAGGTTCAGACTAAAGGAATTAAATTTAAACTGGATATTAGGAAGAAAATTCTCTACTGTGCAGGTGGTGAGGGTTACCCAGGGAGGTTGTGGATGTCACCTTCCTGGAAGTGCTCAAGGCCAGGTTGGATGGGGCTTTGAGCAACCTGGTCTACTGGGAGATGTCCCTAACTATGGGGGGGGGGGGGGGGGGGGAGAAAG
>VZRW01008070.1:0-34487 GCA_013398125.1 Aegotheles bennettii | reverse complement strand
CCCTCCAACCCAAACCATTCTATGTTTCTATGAATATTAAAATCTTAATAAAGTCTATGGACCTCTTTGTGCTCTATATCTGCACAGAGCTTTGAGTAAATGTATTCTTTATTTGAATAGCACAGTTGGACACTATAAGAATAATAAAACAAAACCAACATTAAGCAGTACATATAAAATAATTTTTCATCAAAATTTGAATTCTACACAAGAAATAAATATCTGGCATAAGCATAAATAGTGCCATAGTACAAGCCCTGTCTCAGTAGATGTTTAAAAGTAATTATTAAAAAATTTTCCACAACTTAAAAAAAAAAATTAATTCAGTGATTTTCCAACAAAATGAACTTCTTCAGACCTTTTATTATTATTTAACTATTTTTCCATAGTCTTAAATGTCTCTCAGGGGATACTGTGCAACTTAAACAGTTTAAGTCAACAGAAGTCATTAACTAAAACCCACAGCACCCTTGAAGCTAAACTGAGGAAGTGTGGTCTGGAGGATCGGGTAGTGAGGTGGAGTGTGAGCTGCTTGAAAGGAAGAAGTCAGAGAGTTGTGGTCAAGGGGATGGAATCCAGTCGGAGGGCTGTGACTAGTGGAGTCCCTCAGGGGTCGGTACTGGGACCTGTACTATTCAATATTTTCATCAAGGACCTGGATGAGGGAACAGAGTGTACCCTCAGCAAGTTTGCTGATGACGCAAAGCTGGGAGGGGTAGCTGACACACTAGAGGGTTGTGCTGCCATTCAACGAGACCTTGATAGGCTGGAGAGTTGGGCAGGGAGAAATGTAATGAAATACAACAAGGACAAGTGTGGAGTCTTGCATCTGGGAAAGAACAACCCCAAATATCAGTATAGGTTGGGGTCTGACCTGCTGGAGAGCAGAGAAGGGGAAAGGGAACTGGAGGTCCTGGTGGACAGAAGAATGGCCATGAGCCAGCAATGTGCCCATGTGGCCAAGAAGGCCAATGGCATCCTGGGGTGTATTAGAAGGGGGGTGGTTAGTAGGTTGAGAGAGGTTCTCCTCCCCCTCTATTCTGCCTTGGTGAGGCCACATCTAGAGTACAGTGTCCAGTTCTGGGCCCCTCAGTTCAAGAAGGACAGGGAACTGCTTGAGAGAGTTCAGCAAAGAGCTACAAAGATGATTAAGGGAGTGGAACATCTCCCTTATGAGGAGAGGCTGAGGGAGCTGGGTCTCTTTAATTTGAAGAAGAGGAGACTGAGGGGTGACATTATTAATGTTTACAAATATGTAAAGGGTGAGTGTCAGGAGGATGGAAACAGGCCCTTTTCAGTGATGTCCAGTGATAGGACAAGGGGGAATGGGTGCAAATTGGAACATAGAAGGTTCCAGGTGAACATAAGGAAGAACTTTTTCACTGTAAGAGTGACAGAGCACTGGAACAGGCTGCCCAGAGAGGTTGTGGAGTCTCCTTCTCTGGAGACATTCAAAACCTGAGTGGATGCATTCCTGTGTGACCTGCTCTAGGTTATCCTGTTCTGGCAGGGGGGTTGGCCAAGAATACCATTGTCATCTTCTGGCAGAGCTATGGACAAGTCTGCTGTACATTTACTACACATAAATGTGCACAGTAATTGTGATTATGAGAGGTATCAGACTGCTTGTGTACGCAGTGTGCATACATTTTAAGCTTAAAGATTTTTCCAAGATATTTAATCATACAATAGAATCATAGAATCATTATGGTTGGAAGGGACCTCCAGGGTCATCAAGTCCAACCTTTATCCCATCATATTCCTAACCATTAGACCATTAGACCATGGCATCAAGTGCCTCATCAACCCGTTTTTGAACACCCCCAGGGACGGTGACTCCAACACCTTCCCGGGCAGCCTATTGCAGTGCCTAACCACCCTCTCAGTAAAGAACTTCTTCCTAATATCCAACCTAAACTTCCCCTGACGTAACTTGAGGCCATTTCCTCTCGTCCTGTCATTAGCAATTCGGGAGAAGAGACCAACATCAGCCTCACTATTGTCCCTTCATACCAAGAAGGTATGAGCTCTTCTGGGATTTGAAAAACTGTGGCAATTAAATGACCTGCAACAGATTAATGCCAGTCTGAAGAGGAACCAAGTATCTGTGTATCCTGGGCAAGTTTCACAGAACCCACAAAGTCTATCCAGAAAGCATTTCTGGAAAGAAGGGAAACCTAGAAGTACCATAGTTCCAGATTAGAAGGATGGTTTCGTATTTGTAGAGACATTAACGCATTTCTGTAGAGACTGCAGTGGGAAACGGTACCTCCTGGCAATTGTTATGTGTATGTGTTTTTTTTAAAATGATGATGCTCTATGATGCAGTAGAAACTGAAACTTTTCATAGGAATATATCACACTGTATTTATTAAACCTAACATAGAAAAAGCAGGGAAAAATATCTCAAGATTGGTTTAGTTTTTATACAATTTTGGGTTGAGAAGAAAATTATTTAGTTTCTTGGTTTACTGTCCTTCCATGTCCAGGTCACCACTAGTGTGTTTGGTATTGCTGCTAAGGTATTATTCCTGATAGAGGAAATTCACTTTGCATAAATAATTGAATATTAATTGGAACAAGGTCTTGATCCTCAGAATTACAGAATCACAGAATGGTAGGGGTTGGAAGGGACCTCTGAAGACCCTTTAGCTCAACCATCCTGTTAAAGCAGGTTTACCTAGAGCAGGTGGCAGAGGATTGCACCCAGGTGGGTTTTGAATGTGTCATAGAATCATAGAACATGTTGAGCTGGAAGGGACTCTCCAGGATCATCAAGTCCAACTCCCATACCTTTACAGGGAACCCCAGGAGTCACGCCATGTGCCTGCGAGTATCGTCCAAACGCTTCTTGAACTCAGTCAGGCTTGGTGCTGTGACTACTTCCCTGGGGAGCCTGTTCCAGTGATTAATCACACCTGGACAAATAACTTTTCTTGATATCTAACCTAAACCTCCCCTGATTCAGCTTCCTACTGTTACCCCGAGTCCTGTCATTGGTCACAGGAGTGAAGAGATCGGTATGTGTCCTCTTCCCCTTGTAAGGAAGCCATAGACTGCAATGAAGTCACCCCTCAGACTCCTGTTCTCTAGGGAGAACAATCCAAGTGACCTCAGCCACTCCTCATAATGCATTCCCTTCAGACCCTTCACCATCCTGGTGGTCCTCCTCTGGACTTGCTCCAGCAGTTTAATGTCCTTTTTTAAACTGCAGAGCCCAAAACTGCACACAGTACTCAAGGTGAGGTCGCACCAGCACAGAGTAGAGGGACAATCACCTCCCTTGACCAGTGGCAACCACCCCAGGACACGGTTGGCCCTCATAATGCCCTGGCTGCCAGGGCACACTGCTGGCTCATATTCAACTTGCTATCAACCAGGACCTCCAGGTCCCTCTCAGCTGCGCTGCTTTCCAGCCACTCTTTCCCTAGTCTGTGCGTACAACCAGGGTTGCCCTGTCCCAGGTGCAGAATCTGGCACTTGCCCTTGTTGAACTTCATGTGGCTGGTGTCCAGAGAAAGAAACTCCACAACCTCTCTGTGCAGCCTCTCACTTGACAAATCAATGCTCTAATTACTGGGAGTCAAGTTTTACCCTGGACCATCAAATATGTAATTTAGAAAAAGCAAAACAGTTTCACGTTTTGGGATTGTGAAAGCAGCTTGTGTTATGTAGCACTCCTGAGATAGCTCATATTGCAGGACTGAAAAAAGATTTGACATTAACTTCATATTTTTAAAAGGTCTTTCTTCTTGAAATCAAAGAATAACTTTTAAAGTATCTTCAGGAAAAGGTGTTTCAATTACATGTAAAACATTATAACATTTGGAAACATGACCTTCACTTTTAATTGTCATTTAAATCATAGTTTCTAGGAAAAATTATGTGCTTCATGTCATACTTTGAAAATCAGATAAATGACACCCAGTAGGTCAGTTAGCTAACTTAATAGTAGACATAAGACTTAAATAGGGATTTTTTTTCTTGTTTTTATTGTCTTTATATCTAAATTACGTTATTACAGTAAATTTCTTTTTACTTCAATTTTTTCATTAGGCAAATGTATATATTCCGTTGCTGTAAATTTTTTGTCATGATATTTGGAGGGGATACTGCAATATTTTCCAACAGGCAGTCATGAAGACTTAGATAAAAATTCAAACTCATTATCTAAATCATTCTCTAGCCCCTGAAAATGTTGAGATATGCCCTGAGGTATTTCTGAGGGTTCAGAACAAGGATGTGACTAATTTTGTTTTTCAAGCTAAATGAAACTGCCATTTCTTTAAGGATAAGAATTTCTTGAACAGTTCTGAAGAGACTTCACACTGATTACAGGAGGATCGATTCACCTCTCCCCTCTCCTTTGGACTTTGTTTCAAAATTTCTACACAGCCTTACTGGTAAGCTGTTATCAAATTAGAGGAGACAGAAAAAAATATGATCAAAAAATTTTACAGACCTTTCCTTGACCTTCAAGTTTGCAAATATGAATAAATTTTTAATTTAGGTCTATACCTCCGGTCACCTAGGAGTTATACTTTAGGCAAACAGATTGGAAATGGTCTAAGCTGTTGCCAAGGAGATGGTGAGTCAGAATCTGTTTCTAGGATGACTTAAAGGTGTTAAAAATGTTAGATGACTAATTTATTCTGGAAGATCAAACCTGTTCGGCAGGTGTCTGCTAAAATGGCTGATTTCTCTCTCATTTTCAGTTATCTCTTTTCAGGTCACTGACACTGGAGGCATGAAAAAGTATTTTAATTACTTTTTTTCAGTATAGAGGTGAAATTTCTTTTTCCCAAGACCACTCCTTTCTTACCATACCTGTTCTTCATCCTTCTTGCAATATTTCTCAATCTTCTATTGTTTTATTTTATAAAGGTATACACAGGCACTTAGGTATCAAGAACTTAGGTATCAAGGCACTTGGATCAAGAACTGGTTAAAGGGAAGAAGTCAGAGAGTTGTAGTAAATGGGACAGAATCTAGTTGGAGGTCAGTAACTAGTGGAGTCCCTCAGGGGTCGGTACTGGGACCGGTGTTGTTCAATATCTTCATCAACGACCTGGATGAGGGTACAGAATGTATCCTCAGCAAGTTTGCTGATGACACTAAGCTGGGAGGAGTGACTGACACACCAGAAGGTTGTGCTGCCATTCAAAGAGACCTTGATAGGCTGGAGAGTTGGGCGGGGAGAAACTTAATGAAATTCAACAAGGGCAAGTGCAGAGTTTTGCATCTGGGGAAGAACAACCCCATGCACCAGTACAGGCTGGGGGCTGACCTGCTGGAGAGCAGTGTAGGAGAAAGGGACCTGGGGGTCCTGGTGGACGGGAGGATGACCATGAGCCAGCAATGTGCCCTTGTGGCCAAGAAGGCCAATGGCATCCTGGGGTGCATTAGAAAGGGGGTGGTTAGTAGGTCGAGAGAGGTTCTCCTCCCCCTCTATTCTGCCTTAGTGAGGCCACATCTGGAGTATTGTGTCCAGTTCTGGGCCCCACAGTTCAAGAAGGACATGGAACTGCTTGAGAGAGTCCAGCGCAGAGCCACTAAGATGATTAAGGGAGTGGAACATCTCCCTTATGAGGAAAGGCTGAGGGAGCTGGGTCTCTTTAGCTTGGAGAAAAGGAGACTGAGGGGTGATCTCATCCATGTTTACAAATATATAAAGGGTGAGTGTCAGGATAATGGAGCCAAGCTTTTTACAGTGACGTCAAATGATAGGACAAGGGGCAATGGATGCAAACTGGAGCACAGGAGGTTCCATGTGAATATGAGGAGTAACTTTTCACTGTGTGAGTGACAGAGCACTGGAACAGGCTGCCCAGAGAGGTTGTGGAGTCTCCTTCATTGGAGACATTCAAAACCCGCCTGGATGCGTTCCTGTGTGATGTACTCTAGGTGACCCTGCTCTGGCAGGGGGGTTGGACTAGATGATCCTTCGAGGTCCCTTCCAACCCTAGAATTCTGTGATTCTGTGATTCTGTGTATGTCATGTATTAGTTATGCTACATGAAGACTGAGTGTAACCCCATTTTCAATCAATGGGACTTTTCATTGATTACATCTGTTCTTTCATAAATGTATGTAATCTATTTTACCTTTCATTTTTACCTCAAGGTATAATATAAGCCTTTATTGTTCTTATTGTTTATGGAGTGTTTTGCCCAGTTTATGGTGCTGAAATATAACACTCCTGAAAATATAATACTGAAAATAAACACATAGACCGACTTTTGCTATAATCTCATTAAATGAGAGACATGCACACATCTCTCTGTTTTTGCCCTTGATTTTTTATTATTTAAAGTAAATTTTCTGGAACTCTCTTGTAGTATAGGAAGCTGTTGCTATGCTAAAAACAAGTAAAGAATATGGACTACAGAATATCCCTCACAGAAAATTAAACATAAGATTTTCCTGCTTAAAAGTACTTTCTGTTCTGCCCTCTTGCACATTGTACACTGACAGGTGAGTATCTCAAATGAGTAGGTTCACTACACAGTAAATAGAAGGCTTTTGTGCTTATCTCTGTTTGTCATGAAGCAGCACTGGCTGCTGTATGAGTATGTGTTATGATTACCAGACGATTTCTGAAGTATTTCACAGCTTCACAAAATTACATTTTTTTTCTCTCCAGAAATTGTAAAATATCTATGCCATTGCCCCATTGTTTTCTCTTTTCACTGTGTGTACTGCACTCCTGCATTTACCAGAGGACACGTCTCTAATAATCCTAATAGCTTCATAAAAACACAGCCCGTGGTATAGTCTGAGCACTACACGTAGCTCTGTCACCTGGCTTATAATAAGTTTAAGGCTGAACATATCGTTCTTGCAGCCATTGGGACTTTTCTGGAGTTCTAAAGAAAAGCCTGATCAGGGAAATGTTATGAAAGTTCAAGCTGTATCTTACAAAGGTGTGCCATAATCTATCTAAAAGAGAATTGTGGGGTGTTAGATTGTGCAGCCTATTCTGGCTAAAATGGAGATTTAAGTCAGTTGTGGCTTACTGACAACTGATCACAATTGACTTAGCAGTAAGAAACTCTCAGTCCAACTTTAACTTTCCAGTCAAGCTAGTAATAGTTTTCTAACAGTCAAATGTCCTTGTAGCTGCCTAGCTTGTTGGTCAAGCCATTCTTGATATAGCAAAAACCTGAAGTCCTGACTACTTTCACTAAGTTTTTACTGAGGCCTTTACTTCAAAGTAAACAGGTTCTAAAGATTGAGAGAAGTTTTTACTTCTTGTGCCTCCAAGCAAGAAATTCTCCAGGATTCCCAATCACCAAAAGCATTTTTTATCAACTACTTCAAAAAGATATCCATCAAAGGGCCAAGGTTTGTGCTTAGAAATCCTTAGAAGAGAGAAAAAAAATAAAACAAAACTGGACTGTGACAAATAGTGACAAATTCCTGCCAAGCACAGCAGGCACATCTCTTCTGTGACCACTCCACCTTCTCAGGTGCTCTGGCATAACAAGTATAAAGCTCTGCAAGTGGAACAGAACAGTAATGAGGACGATGGTTCATCTAGCTTTGGATGTGTCTCCAAGTTTGTCAGTCTATGCCCTGTGTTTTCCATAAAGAAAAAAAGATGGGTCACAGTCGTAGGAGACTCTCTTCTGAGGGGAACAGCAAGCCCAATATGCAGACTGGACCCACTGCTTAGGGAAGTCTGCTGTGCCCCTGCGGCCTGTGTTAAAGATGTGAAGAGAAAGTTTCCTATGCTGGTACAGCCCCCAGATTACTATCCATTATTGATTTTTCATGTAGGCAGCAATGAAGTTGCAACAGGAATTCTGAAGGCAATCAGAAGATAAATCAGGGTCTTGGGACAACTGGTTAAGGGATCAGGAGCACAAGTAGTGTTCTCCTCTATCCTTCCAGTGGCAGGGAATGATGAGGAAAGAAACAGGAAGAGCCAGCCAATCAATATCTGGCTCTGAGCCTGGTGTCACCAGCAGAATTTTGGTGGTTTTGGTCATGGTTCTGTTTACACAACACCAGACATGTTGGTGACAGGTGGGGTACACCTGTATCAAAGAAGGACAAATATTTTTGCACAGGAGTTAGAAGGACTCATTGAAAGAGCTTTAAACTAGATTTGAAGGGGGGAAAAGGATAATATCAGGCTTACTAGAGAAAAGTCTGGGGGCAGCATGTCAAAGTTTGAGGCATGGTGTCTTAGTGAAATTCTTTAGCCTGCCATCTCAGTGGAGGTAGGGGATGGAGATCCATGCAACAGCAAAGACACAAGTTATTGATTGGTTAGAAACCATGGAAATACCTGAGAATGATCACATAGGAATTAGGTCTTCTCCCGTCAGAAAGCTAGCAGGATCAATAACCCAGTTGAAGTGCATCTACACTATTGCCCACAGCATGGGCAACAAACAGGAGGCGCTGGAAGCCATTGTGCAGCTGGAAAACTATGATATAGTTGTCATCATGGAAACACAATGGAATGATTCATGCAACAGGAGTGCTGCAATGGATGGCTATAAACTTTTCAGAAGGAATAATCAAGGAAGGAGACACCATGGGGAGCATTATGACTGTCTAGAGATTAATGATGGTGACCAGAAAGTTGAGTGTAAATGGGTAAGAATCAGTGAAAAGGCCAACAAGGCAGATATCATGAAAGGAGTCTGTTATAGACCACACAATCAGGATGAAGAGGCAGATGAAATATTCTATAAGCAGATGGAAGAAGTCTCATAATTGCTAGGCCTTGTTCTTGTGGGGGACTTCAACTTCCCAGGTATCTGCTGGAAATACAATACAGCAGAGAGAAAACAGTCTAGGAGTTTTCTGGAGTGTGTGGAAGATGACTTCCTGACACAGCTGGTGACTGACCCAGCTAGCGAGGTTGCCCCATGGGACTTGTTGCTTGTGAACAGAGAAGGATTTGTGAGTGATGAGATGACTGAAGACTGTCTTGGACACAGTGATTATGAAATTACATTTTTTGGTTCTTAGAGAATTAAGGAGGAGAGTCAGCAGAACTGCCATCTTTGGCCTGTTCTTCAAGAAGGAAATCTTAAGGACAAAGGGAGAGGCTGTTCCGATGTGCCAAAAGATGAGTAGGGTTGTGGGGGGAAACATAGTGACAAAGGATGAGGAAAAGTTTAGGGTACTTAATGCTTTCTTTACATCACTCTTTAGCAGTAAGATCAGTTTTTCTCTGAGTATCCAGCCCCATGAGCTGGAAGACAGGGATGGTGAACAGAATGAAGTCTCCATAATCTAAGGGGAAATGGTTAGTGACCTGCTACACCACTTAGACACAAACAGGTCCATAGGGCCACATGGGATCCACCCAAGGGTACAGAGGAAACTGGTGGAAGTGCTCATAAGACACTTTCCATCATTTACCAGCAGTCCTGGCTAGCTGGGGAAGTCCCAGTTGACTGAACATTAGCAAATGTGATGCCCATCTACAAGAAGGGCCAGAAGAAGGATCTAGGGAACCCGTCAGCCTCATCTCAGTGCCAGGGAAGGTTATGGAGCAGATCATCTTGAGGGCCATCATGTGGTGCATGAAGAACAAAAAGGCAACCGGGACCAGTCAGCAGGGGGTTATGAAAGGCAGGTCCTGCCTGACTAGCTTGATCTCCTTCTATGACACAGTGACCTGCTTAGTGGGCGAGGGAAAGGCTGTGGATGTTGTCTACCTAGACTTCAGTAAAGCCTTTGACACAGTCTCCCACAGCATTCTCTTGGAGAAACCAGATGTTCATGGCTTGGATGGGTGTACAATTCTCTAGGTAAAAAACTGGCTGAATGGCTGGGCCCAGAGAGCTGTGGTGAATGGAGTAAAATCTATTTGGTGGCTGGTCACAAGTGGTGTTCCCAAGGGCTCAGTACTGGGGCCAGTTCTCTTTAATATCTTTATCAATGGTCTGGATGAGGGGAACAAGTGGACCCTCAGTAATTTTGCAGATGACACCAAGTTGGGTGGGAGTGTTGTTCTGCTTGAGGGTAAGAAGGCTCTGCAGACGGATCTGAACAGGCTGGATCAATGGGCTATGGCCAGTTGTATAAGATTCAACAAGGTTGTGTTTGGTCCTGCACTTGGGTCACAACAATCCCATGCAATGCTACAGGCTTGGGGAAGAGAGGCTGATAACCTGTAGAAAATTGCCATTTGTATTTATCCTTTGATTTTCCTAAGCTACCATATTTCAGAAATTAATAAAATTAGGTTGCTTCTAAAACCTCTGAGAAAAGGCTGCTTTTTTTCTGATTGTGCTTTCATCTCTTCTGATCTCTGCTCTGAAAAACATGGACATTCTTAATTTGGTCCTTTGCTATGACAGCATGGTGACGTAAATGATATAAGTATATAACATTTATTTCATCGATCCTGCTCCTCCAATGCACTGTCACTTGTGATCAAAACATAAAACTAGAATGCTAAAAATTCCACAACAAACTCTACTGGAGATCTTCAGCAGGCTGTGGACTGAAATTCATGATTTTGTTCATATGAAGATTGTTATGAACAGTGCAAAGTTTCCAGAAGCGACTTAATTATTTAAATACCTTTTTCTCATGTTTTTGACTTTGCAACCTTACTATTCACTTAACACTTTTCGCATGAGTTTGTGAGAGAGCTAAGAATACTACTCTGCTTTAATAATAAAGCTTCAAGTCGCACAGTTAAACCAGCATATGTTGTTTACAAATAACTCAGTGAAACAAATTTTTGGAAAAACCCTCAGTTTATAATTTTGCTAAAGAAATACAACATATATATTGAATTTGTCTCATTTGATTCAGCTTTAATTATGAATATGATATGTTATGGATGTCTGAAATATTAAAACATGCATAATATATTTCTGGAATACAGCACCTCATCATTTTTCCATTGAAAACTCTCTCAGTCAATTTTCTATTTCATTTATGTTGATTTTATGCTAACTCATCACAAAATTTAATGAAAATTGTTTAAGAATAATTCAATGATAACGATACTACACAATTTCTTATTGTTGCACACAAGTTTTTTTCATGTCATTAAAAACAGTCTATGAACTTATATATTCTTCCAACCTGTAGGCTGCAAAAGATTTTTAAGGATGTTCTTCAATAAATACAAGCTGATCACAGGAAGATCTAGATTACAATCAATAAAAATATGCTGTTTATTTACAGGAATGGCAATAATATTTGCAGTGTTGAAATGCTGAAATGAATTTAGGTGGTGAGGCTGGTGGCTTGCAAAAACTAAAATGTGATTTCAGCTCCAGATCTAAATAAAGTTGGTACGAAATCTGCTACAACCAAAAGTGGCTCAAATTCTTTCCCTTTTAAAAGAAATATTTTATATTTTTGTTTCCCATACACTGAAATGTGCAGCTTTCTTTTCAATATGCTATTGTCTTAGCATTTTTCATTCTGCCTTTATACATAACATAAACCGTTTCTCTCTCTCTTTCTCTCTTTCCCACACAAGCACACACACACACATACACAGAGTTCAGCTGGGTCTGGTGTCCTGGACAAGAAATTGATAGTCTTTACCCATCCACATAATTCGTGTGGAGACTGTCTCAGTTGTAGTGTAGCCTGCAGGGCTAAGAACCTGTTCTAAGCCTCAGAGTACAAGAGATATTCCTCTGCTAGAACTACTCCTGGTCTCCAGCTGTCAGATTTCACCTTCTGTCTTTTGGCTTTGCTCATTTTGTACCAAATCCTAAATACTCATATATTTTTAGCATTTTCAATTGACATCTACTTTTTACTGTGAGGTTGTATATAGATTGTTACCAAATTAATGTCTGTCACCTAATTAATATCTGAAATCATAATTTTTGCCTCGGCTCCTTCTCTTTATTGTAACTACAAAAACTATGTTTCCTTTTTATATTCTTATATTTTCATGTTGATTTTTTTTCTACTATTATTCTTGATATAAATGAGGCAGCCCAACATGCGGAACCACAGAGCTGATCTGCACTGAACTGAGCTAAAAACTCCACACATTGATTTTTCACAAACTGTAGTGTTATCTTCCCCAAAATGTCATTTAGCTTTGTAAAAGAATCTGTAATCTTAAGGAAAGTATAATATCAATAAAAGGTCCTGTTATGGTTTGAGGGGTACAGGACCTTGAGACAGGGTAGTGTTTAGGGCCCTGAGGGATCAGGAGGGTGGAGGGGGAGGAGGGGGCAGAGGACAAAACAGAGAGTGCTCAGTATTTCCTCCCATTTCCTGTCATACTCTGTAAAAGCCAGGAGGACAGGAAGTCCGCCCTTTCCTGCTCTCTTCTTCCTTGCTGCTTCGCTGCACTCGGCCATCTCAGAGAGAAGGTCCTCCTCCTTTGTCATCAGCTCACCACATACTCTGCAGGATCCAAATCCATTGGGTGCTGGGGAGAGCTTTGGACCCCTTTCCTGCATCAACTCTGCTACAAGGGACTTTCAGGCACTCATATCAGTGATCATCAAGATCGGATTTTGTATATGTATTTTTATATTTTGTTCCTTCTCCCATGTGTTATTATTCCTTCCCTGTTCTACTAAGCCTGTTCCAGTTAACTTCCAGGTCTCTCTTCCTTACTACCCTTGTATCTTCCCCCAGGAGGGTAGAGGGGAGTAACAGCAGTTCTGTTCTCTAGTTTGTGGCCTGATCTGATCATTAAAATGAGACAGGTATGTTTTCATTTTTGAATAAACCTGAATTTCATGTTATTTAAATCCAGACTTAGCAAGTTCATTTTAATTGGAAAAATACATTAAATAAATTATGATGAGTGACATTTTAATGCCTAGAGGGTGAAAAAGAATAAAAAAGCCTACATGAGACTTTTCTTCTCTCTTAGATAAACAGTAGTAATTTGTCACTTTTCTTCATTTATTTCAGTTGTTCATGTTATGAGAAAGGCATCATCACATAAAACTCAATCCCTATAAGTTATCTGAATCCATTTCAAGTCAAATAAAGAAAAGTTTCAAGTAAGTCTTCTTCATAAAAATGCTATTATTTTTCAAAGATTGGCATGGTGTAGGAAAAGAGCCAGAACATTCAAGAACAGCCTCTTGAGCTTGAAGAAAAATTTAATTTACACAAAAGAGCATAAAACTGAAAATTAGCTCTTTTTTCAGTATCCAAAGAAAAGCAATCACCCAAGCATTTATATATATGTGACTTTTTGAATGCTAATTGTTCAGGGAACCTATCACTCCCCTGGGGAAAATTTAGGCATCAAAATGTAGGAGCCAAAAAGACCAAGCCTAAACAGACAGAGTAATTTCTGCTATGTGATGTTAGGAGTGGCCATTACCTCCAGCAGTGCCTGGACTGGATCCTAGGCCCTCTTTCTTGTCCCATGGGTCTCCTACTCCCTGCATGATCCAGTGTTCTGCTTGCTAGTAAAAAAAACCCACATATACTTATATGAGGCAGAGCGTAAGATTATACAGAGAGACAGCTAAGAAAAGAGATAATGAGAAGATAGGACAGACTGTAATGATCAGGTGCAGGGCTCCGTCAGACAGCCATAATGACCATCCATATATTTCATGTGATCACCCTCTTTTATACCCTCTTTGTTCCTCTCTTATGTCCTTTCCCTTCACATTCACTCTTCAACTGGCATAGTCCCACTGACACCCCACCTCCTTGCCCCCAGAATACCAGACCCACATCTTTCTATCCTTACTGGTTGCAAATTACTGGTTTGCCTGTAGATTCTTGGTAGTCCATCAGTTAGTGAGAGTGACAAGGTTTGTTTCTTGTCTTTGTCTCCATTATGGTAATCTGTTGGGTTTGTGACTGTATATTTTGCTTCTTGCTTCACCCTTCTCCTTAATAGCCATTTGGCAAGGTCCTCAATTAGATCATCTTACTAAATTAAACATTCCCACATTCCATGTAGACTTAACAGTCAGTGTGACTGACCAGGTCTAGTTCTTGTTCCTGTCTCCCTAATCATTTGCCAGTCAGACTTACATCTCTGTATGTTCTTGTTTATGGCTTCCTCCTTTCCTTATCCCCTTTCCCCATTGAGGAAGTCCTTGATCAGATACAATTAAAGGAGAGCAAATACTTTCTCCTTTCATATAACCTTACATTTTCTAATAGACACACAGCAATCACAGAGCAATCAGAAACAGTGGAATAAGACCACTTTTTCTGGCATAGATGTATTCAATGAGGGAGGTGAAGCAGCTGCACATTTGAGATAGCTAGAAAGAACGCTTGGAATATATTAGGCTCAGCATAGTCAAGTTTGAGGCATTTTCGGATGTGCAAGAAAGCAATTTCTAGAAACACAACAGTAAAAATGTAGATAGCTACACATTTCAGACATCCAGGGTCTGAAAGAAGCTATGCCATGATTAAGAACTCTGTATATTGGATTTCAAAACAGTAAAGAGCTCAATTCCTACTCTGGAACTGCTTGACAGTGTTTTCCTTTAGAAATTGTAAAAGAATGTGATAGTGAGTTTGACACAATGATTATGCATTATTTATGAAATATATATAAGATAAATTTCCAGATAAGAGACTTCGTCAATGAGAATGTTAATGTTTTCTGTAACAATCCTACTCATGTCTGCTTTTGTTTGGTAATTCTGTTAATGGTTCTCCTGCTATAATGAGTGAATGCATAAAGGTTTCAAATATTTATCTCTAATTAGAACTTTAAAACAAACTGAGACTTGTTCTTTACTTTCAGATATTCTGTCACAGACTATATATTTCCACTACCTAGTTGACACTCATTCATATGTGAGCATTTATGCAAAGATATGTGGCTTAATACTTAAGAGACTTTGATTTGGAGGGGCCTTTCAGCATATGATAACATATGGAGTGCAAAGTACAGGAGGTGAACTCAAGGAGAGATGGTAGAGAAGACAAACAAATAGAATTCAGCAGAACACTCACTTTTGTGTATGGAATGAGATTAATAAGAATTAGAAGTACTGGGACTTAACAGACTTTACATAACAAAATATTTCAATTTTTTAATGTTAAACTGTCATAATGCTTAAATTTTCTGTTTTCTAAATGCATCAGCAGTTGGTGGTATTTGAACTTGTCTATAAAACTGTTTAGTAAAGGCTCTAATTCTAACCAATGGGTTAAACAAAGAAGTTCTGAGCATAATATTTTCTTTGAATACACTGTTTCTGCAATTCCTCCTCTCAGATCCCCAGATTATATTTCAGTATTATTCTGGATAAGCAGATAAGATTTGTCAGAGCAGGAAAAGAAAATTTCAAGAGAGACAGAATTAAGATTAGATTTTGTAAAGATTGAAAATCTTTGAAAATCACATTTTGGAAACATTTTTTTATGCATACTGTAGAGTTCTGTGTATCAAAATGAGTGGTAATAAATTATACTTTATTTCTTGATGTATGTTTAGTCTGATTCTTTCACACACTGGTAAAATAAAGCTATTAAATAAAGCTGTTCAATTAAAGATCTAACTCTAAAATGGTAGATGTTTACATCACAAATTATTATTAAAAATACAGTAACTAGCTAATTAATGAGCTTACTTTATGTTTCCAAAACCTGCACTAGACACTGAGAATATAACTGAGTAATATGCAGAAGTGAGGAAATCACAGAAAGCACATTAAAAGATAAAATATTGATAATATTCTTACAGAATGATTTTGTATCCTCAGAGATTATGGTAGTATGTTGTCAGCGAAGCTTAGCTGAAGTCAGCATTTACTCAAGAAATAAATCACTCGTTTTTAAGAGGGGAAAAAGGTACTGCAGAATCAAAAAGAACTCAAGAAAAAAATATTTATGTTAATAATAGTAATAGTGATACTCAATGGCCTCTGAACTGAACTTAATTTTCTTTCAGGCAGTGTCTCCTATTTTTAGGGTGCTGCCAGAAATACACATAGAATGAATAAATACCCTTAATTTCTCTCTAGCAAAGCGATTTTTTTTTTTTTTCAATGTTTGCTTGGGACTTAAAACTGCCATAACCAAGACATATCTCATAAGCTAGATGAAGTTTGCTCAAATGTAGATGCTATATTGGAGGCTATGTTCTGTGAATAGTGTATAGTGAATAGTGAATAAGCTCACTCAGAGGTTGCTGAAGGAGTTAAATCCCTGGCTATTTATAAAATGAGTAAAGAAGAAATGCCAAGACCAGCATTGCTGTGTTTCCCTACTCACTCAGCCTATCCAAATCACATAATGAAGAAGCTGAGGTTTTGTCTCTATTTATGAATTATGTTTACAGTTCACCTTCTTTTTAGGTGCATGATATACCTTTGAGACACTTGATGTGTCCTATATCCCCTTGTCAAGGTTTAGTGCTAGGGTCTTAATTAACTGGGGTCCTGGACTCAGTGGCTGGATTCAATGACACACGGATTCAGGAACACATGGATTGGGATCAAAGACAGACAAATGGATGGAGTCCTCCCAGGACACTGGCCATGGATGAAGTGAGCTTGACGCTTGTGATCTCTCAGCTTTTTAGCAAGTATGACAAGTATGAGATGGAATACATCTTTTAGTCACTTCTGAGTCACCTTTCTAGTCCACTTCTCCCTGTAAGAGGGTTGCAGATATGACCCCTTTGCTCCCCTTTATTTCCAGGGCATAAGATGTTTAGCAGAACAAAGCAGTGGCCTTGATTCTGCATACCATTCTCCAGCAGTAGCTATAAACGCCATGTGTTATCAGTTCTAGAGGCAGACACTGAAAAACATGCTGTTACTTTCAGCAAGTGCAGTTACTTAGAAGAGACTTATTTGAAAAGTGAAATTACTAAAAAGAAAATAATTTATATCCTAGCTCAAACCAGGACACCCCTAAAAGATCTTTTTATGTAAATCTTACACCCTTGAAGCCTGGCACTCTGGATTTGTACATGGCTGGGATTCTTGATAACATTAAAAATAATTATAAAGCAACTATAAAAAAAAATGACAACTGCTTGGTATGGTTAAAAAATTATGTCCGTATGCAAGTCTTCTAAAGGCAAAGAAAGGTCTTTTTTTTTCTTGACTTTTTTGTTAGAAAAAGATTACCTGAAATGTGATTTTTGTTATTTTTCCTGCTTAATTTTTGTGTTTTATGTAATCTAAAAGCTTATAATTAGAGAATTAATGACACTATGGTGCCATTGCAGGTGAGAAGCAGAAATTTGAACAGTTCCAAGAGAAAATAATTTGCTTAGACAAATTATTTTTACTATATTACAAAATAATAATTTTATTTCTGCTCCAATCTGTGAAAATCTATCATTCCAGATAAAGTAGAATTTAAAACCAAGAAAGATCATCCTGTAATGAGCAAAGGAAATGTTAGGCTCCTCTTTTAAAAATGAGAAAGAAAGGAAGCAGAAGGCTGAAGTAATCTGTGTAAAATTACCTTCAGTTTGCCCTTAAACACATATGCTGCTGTAAAATATTGCAAATAATAGTGCTTGCTACACTGGTGATAATTGGCGGCTGCAGCCAGTGCTAGCAGTAAAATTATGATTTATTTATAAAATTATGTTACCATAGTTTCAAAATTCCCCAAAAAACATGGTAATAGGATTATTTGTGGTTGTTCTTTAGAGGAAAACAGTACAAAATTTGTAAGTTTTGACAAAGAAGTAAAAAAATATCTCTTGGAAATGTTGTTGAGTACAAGAGCACCTGTGATGTTTTTTCTAATAACATTACTGAAAAAGTTTTTTCGATGCTTGCAGTTTGGAGAAAATAATGAGAGGAATTGTCATTGTGCATTATTACTTTCAGAAAAAAAATGTTTTTACAGTTTCCATGTGACTAGGCTTGCAAGATACTTTTATATGCACTATTTTCTTTTTTGTAATAGACATGTTTTCCTTTGACAATCTCTACATGACATTGTGACTTCATATGACACCTTCCTTGAACCCAGGGAAATAAAGCTCTGAAGAGTTTCATGTGGTGCAGGTGCAATGAGTTGAATACAGTTGCTAAGGAGTCTCTGAAATGCCATACAGAACTCTTCCTGCAATAATTCAACCACCCTCTGACTTTTGAATCAAAAAGAAAAACATATATAATCTTCCATAGCAATCAGATAATGGATGCTGGTGTGAATACACAGCTGTTTTTTTCTGTCGATTTAAGTACTTCAGTGAAGATTTACAGAAAAAAGAAAAAACAAAGGAAAAAGATTTATTACTTTGCTGTGCAACTTCAGACAAGTTATTCTAACTTGTTGTACTTTCATTTTTTTTAATTAAAGAAATTCATAGTTTTATGGAACTATCAGTTGTTAAAGGAGAAGCCACTGCCCCAGCTTTCACCCACAATTCAAGGAGTCGCACACATACCACCAGAGATTTTAACTGCTTAGAACCAGAGTCCCTTCACAGTGGATGACTCCAGTGAGCCGACAGGTGTCCCTACCAAATCTGCCCACATACACACAACTTACTCTCAGGTGCACTTCATTCTTCTTCAGGTTCAACCCTAGATTTTCCACAGCAGAGTCTCAGGCATCTGGTTTTCATAGAATCATAGAATGGTTTGGGTTGGAAAAGACCTTAAAGATCATCCCGTTTCAACCCCCCTGCCATGGGCAGGGACACCTTCCACTAGACCAGGTTGGTCCAAGCCCCATCCAACCTGGCCTTGAACACTTCCAGAGAGGTGAGTGTCCACAGCTTCTCTGAGCAAATTTATAAAAATAAATAATAAATAATTAAAAAAAATAATATTGAAAGTTGCAGCAGCAGGGTCAGGTCAAGCTGGGTGTCTCCAGAGAGGGGGCCTGAACAAAGAAATCCCTGGGCAATTATACCCCTGAACTATACACTCGCCCTTCAAGTGCTCCTTATGTGCTGTTCACACATATTCTAGTCCAATGGTGATTTTTGGTCTGAGGTCTTCTAACATCTTGGATTCTTCTTCTGTGTCCAGCCAGGCAGGCCACTGACTGTTCTTATCTTGTTGATTTGTAGTCTCTGCTGGCAGTTGTAGCCTCCTTATTTTCTGTTTTAGGCTTCTTTTACACCTGCACTTGTTAGCAGAACTTGGGGAACTGAAAAGTCCCATACTTAGGAAAAAACATTTCTTAACAATGACCGAACATCAGTGTGTTATCATCATTTTTGCATACTAAAAAGGCAAAACACCGCACTGTACCAGCTACTAGGAAAATTACTGAGAATCTTAACTCTACTGTGGCCTAAGGGTTCAGCAAATCTAGCTACTATAATGAAATTCCTTTATTTTTAATAAAATACATAAGACGTACTTTTATCAATTATGATTCATAAACATTTGATCTGTATTATATTTCAAAATATACATTTTTTTTTCCTGCACTCTTTTTAACTGATTCTAGGTTTTGAATTTAAATTAGAAATCCTCTAGGACAGGAAATATCTTTTTATTGTTAGCTTGTGTACTGCTTAACACAGTCAGGTCTGATACTTGTATTTGAGGCCATAAGAAGTGGTGCATTACAAAACAAGCAAGGACACTTTGTAAATTTATTGGTTACAACTTCTGTTGCAAACTTTGTGCAAACACAGGCTTTTTGTTAATCACAACTTAACCAAATCTGAATGTGCATCTACTTCTGCCATCCATGTAAAACACTCAATTAAGCAGATATTCATTCATTTATAACAGATCTTACCGTGCTGATCTATGATGATCTATGGTTATTACTACACATATTTGTACTCATTAACCTTAGTGAAGGTATGTTGATATACTTTATCCCAAATGACATTATCATTTGTTGTTCTCTGCTAACATGAAAATTCAACCAGCACTTAAGAAACACTGACATTCATAGATTCATTGAACTACTTTGAGATATTACTAAATTGTCAACTAATTCAGCTAATGGGGTCTCCAAGATCTATGAAGATAGGGTTTATGCCCTCAGTAATGTAATTTATATGAAAATTAGAGTACTCCAAGGGAAATGATTTAACCTTTCAAGATTCTATCAAGATATCTAGCTTCTGAAATGCATTTAATCATAGTAAAGCTTACTGTGAATAACATATTTTTATTTCTGTTTAAAGAAAAAGAAGCTAAAATCAAATGGTTTTCTGCAATTACAGAGATTCCAGTGCTACTGCAGTGTAACACTACAGGGAAATGTAAATGTATGAAAAAGCTCATTTCAAAGAATTCAGTCTGATTAGTAAACATGCAGTGTTTTATGCGGTATCATAATATGTGTTTCTTTGTTTTAATAACTGATAGCTGGATTATGGTAACTGCCTCAAAGGAAAGGAAGTTATTACAACATTTTCCAACTAGACATGATGCAGCCAGATTGTTTTCCCTGGAGCAGAAACATTTCATGCAGAGCTGCTGGAACTACTCTGTTGGTGAGGGTGAGGGGCGTTTTATTTTCCTTTCTTGCCTGCACAACAGAGGGTGGAAATGAACTTTCTGAAGCTCTGTGTTTCTTTTGTGTCTCTCTATATATTGGTCTGAGAAGATGACTACAAATTTTGTTTTGACAACAGGACTACATGGTTCAAAATTGTAATAAAATTTCTTCAAATTTATCTGAGGGTTGGTAGGAAGACCATACTTGCTCATCTACATCTGCTTTGACTTTTACCCATGTCAATATGTAAGACAGTTTCTCAAAGTATTACTAGTATTACATGAAATATGGATCTAATGAGGTCATTAACTACTTTTCTCCATAGTTTTGAATGGCTGCTACTACAGACAGGGCACATCGTAACACAAGATAAGCAGAGTCACATTATAGGATTTGTAAAAGGTGCAACCAGTTATTGGGAAATTGATATTTGTTATGATGTTTGTTAGATACCATCTGCTGTTTTGTTTTTATCATCATAAAAGCAAAAATGTAAAATGAGAAAAATCATCACTTTTTGAGGCAAAAATTTTTTCACAGTGATGAAATTGTATAGTGCATTAGAAAGCCCAATACGCTCACACACAATTGCAGTGCATATAAATGAATCATATCCACTTATTAAAAAAAAAAAAAAGAAAATTAATTCTATACTTAAAGAGTTGAAAAAGAGACTTTCAGCAAATAATGTTTTAAAACATGTATTGCAGGTGGAATTATCACATATATTATATAATTATTATATAATTATTATGCGCTTATAATTATAATATTATTACATAATTATATTATTATTTACAACTATTTACATAATTAAAATTTAATTACGACTAAACAAATGTCTTTCTTGGATGCAAATCTCTATGAAGATCTAAGAGTTCTAAAAGAGTATGCAGTCTATACAAGATGCAGTGTGAATTTTCTGGGTTTTTTTAAACAACTGATCAAAATTACTACCTGTACTGATACAGTTTGTTGATTTTTTTCCTTGCTTCATTGCTGCTTATTGAAGAGGACTGAGCTGGTGAATCAAGCCACACATGACAGTGAACACTACTATTGGAAGTATCAACTTTTTTTTTTTTCCAAAAACCATTTCTGCTATTTATTTCAGCAGCTGCAGCACAAAATCCAGCTCGCTTACAAAGCAGATGTGTATGAAAGTGAACAGACCACCCACACATTGAACAAAATTCTGCACTCTGTTATTGCCCATTATCCTCATTGACTAATGACTGAATTTGACATATTTAAACTACAGTAATTTTTTTTTAATGGTTTATTCTATCTTTTCTCAGCTTCCTGTCTCTTGCCCAGGGCTTTTCCTGCTGAGACAGACACACATTTTCTGTGTGAATGGGTTAAATTCCTTCAACAGAAGGCACTTTCAGCCTGCCTCAAACCACAGGTTGCTGGTACAATGGAAGGATTACCTGCTAACACAGATCAGAAATTATAAGAAGGTCACATTGAATAATCATAACAGTCCTTCAGGATCTTTCTTTAAAAAAGAAAGCAAAATTTTGGCCTCAATAACCCACCAGTAACAGCTAGAGTCTGAGGATTTGATCAAATTGTCAATGAAAGTAAAGTTGGCTTCCAATTCTTAATGCTGAGGACTTTCAGCCTAATACTCTGTCCTCTGTGTCCTCTGCTTTCTAGCCATTTTAATAAGGGGAGGGAAACATCAAGGCCAGATATGTTTCTCACATTTAGATTTTGCAGAAAAGTATACATAACCCGAACTGCATCTTTGTTAACTGCAAGAATGCAAATACTTTAAAAGCCTTAAAAATCAGAGAATGTAGAAGTTTAAAAATGTGTCCAAGTCACTGGATCAATAGGCTGGCTGCTCTGAAGCTGTTCCTGTCAGGTATGTTCTATAGGACACGCCAACGATGCTGGCATAAAACTAACATTATTCAGTTTGAACTATTACCCAGGGATATATAGCCTGATATACCAGGCTGAACTGACCTGTGTGAAATTTTATACTTCATTGATATACTTTTTTTAAAACTGTAGATGCACACAGTTCATATCATTTGCAGGCTACACCTACAGATCAGCATGAAAACCATATTTTTAGCAGTTTGTACTCAATTTCATTGCTTCACTTTCCTGGTGACTGAAACTCAGTAGGACCTTTCCTTACTTCAGAGCCATAGAAAATAATTGTAAGGGGACAGTAGACTTATTGACTGATCCAAAGACCACTGAAACCAGCAGGATATGCCCATTAACTTCTATAAGCATTCAAGGCTCTCCATACAAATTTCTTTGTTGACTGCTGAGAATAAAATGATAGAAGATTTTACATTTTTTGAATCAAAGTTCTAAAAAAGCATGAAGTGTTCTGATGAATAATGTACAACTACTTACACAGTTGCTGAGATCTTTCTGAGAATTATTTGTCTGTAAAATCTCTTGGAGTCCGAGAACCTGAACCCAGGATCTCATTATTTTTAGTGTCAGATTTAAACTTAGATACACAACCTATAGAATTATTGTAAAGAATGCTTAATATACTTCAAAATAGAGACTGACAAGTTATTTCTTACTTTTTTTTCTGATGGCTATTACCAAATATTTGCAACCTCTGATGAAAATCTGTCCATCAATAATGCACAAAATTATGCATCTGTTACATTGTTCACTATTTAGCTGTCAAGATCTTTTTGAAGGGCTGTCACTTAGAAAGTCACACAAATGAAAACTCAGTTATGCTGCAGACTTTTAGAACCTGTAGTCCTAATTTACTTGATATAGATGGGAGAAGAAGGTGAGAAGGAAATGGAAAAGACTACACAAAAATGTAGCTGGAACTGTATCACTAGTGACTATCACAGTTCTAAGGTGAGTTTACAAGATTAAAGTCCCCTAATTTTCCTCATAAATTGTCATCTGATTTGTTCCACTATTCAAATATCTATTACTATTTCAATACAAAGAAATTAACAGAACAGAAAAAAACCTAAAATACAAGCATTAACATGATGGAATTCATGTTGTGTAGGTCTTAAATACTGTAACAGAAATTACACACCATATTCTCAAAAGAAGTAGCAAATTATAGGAGGGGTTTTTTATTACATTTTTAATTAAAAAATAAAGGTAAGACAAGATTTGGGAAAAAAATCTTGAGTGATATACCTGTGACTATGCAGCAGCAATGTAGAATTAGTACCCAGCACTGATGAGGCCGCACCTCAAGTGCTGTGTTCAGTTTTGGGCCCCTCACTTCAAATAAGACATTGAGGAGCTGGAGCATGTCCAGAGAAGGGCAACAAAGCTGGTGAAGGAATTAGAAAATGTCTTATGGGGAATGACTGAGGGAACTGGGGGTGTTTAGCCTGGAGAAGAGGAGGCTCAGGGGTGACCTCATTGCTTTCTACAACTACCTAAAAGGAGGTTGCAGTGAGGCAGGGGTCGATCTCTTCTGCCATGCCCATAGTGAAAAAACAAGAGGAAATGGATTTAAATTTCAGCAGGGGAGATTTAGATTGGACATCAGGAAATTTTTTTTAATTGTAAGGTGATTGGGTATTGGAATAGGTTGCCCAGGGTGGTGGTGGAATCACCATCCCTGGAGGTGTTCAAAAGGTGTCTGGATGTGGAGCTGAGTGATATAGTTTAGTGGTGATGTAGGTAGGCAGTTGGTCTAGATGATCTTGAAGGTCTCTTCCAACCTCGATGATTCTATCATTCTATGACTTTACTAATGACTTAAAAAGTACTTGGGAACATTCCTGGAACTCATTGTTTATGTTATAAAATTCTTAGAATCACAGTGACATAACTGTGGACCACAACTCAGGTGTGATTGGCAAATCACCACAGCCCAGGAAATCTTCCATGCAGGTAGAAAAGGTGATGTCCTTGTTTTGGAATCTGAAACTTAATGTATGATTTCTACATGGCCTATGCTGGATGATTTCAATGCCAGAAAACAGTCCCAGGTATGTTTAATTTAATAAATGCAGTCTACTCAGAAACAGTTTGTTGAATGTGGTCATATAGTGGATCAAAATTCCTGCTACTATATATTTGTTGACTTAAAAATGTTGAAATAATAAGATATTTGACCCTGCAAGTATATTTCAGAGATATTAATTTCATTGCTAAAATAAAGGTTAATGTGTTTAATGTGTTTTCCTAATATTTCTCATTTTCTTACTACATTTTAGCATCAATAAATATATTTGTTTCTTAATTGCACATAGAAAAAAATAAAAGTAAACTAGAAAGATGAGCATGATAATATTTTCTTGTCTTACATGTTTGATTCAGTCACCTAGAGTAATAGTTGTATTTAGAATAAGCATGATGAATGGAAAAGATTATGATCTCATTGCAGCAAGTGCTGATTGTCTGATTATAGAATCATAGAATTCTTTAGGTTGGAAAAGACCTTTCAGATCATAGAGTCCAAACATTAACCTAACTCTACTAACCTAGCTCTACCAAGCCCAGTGTTAAACCATGTCCTTAAGTTCCGTATCTATATGACTTTTAAACACATCCAAGAATGGCGATTCAACAAGTTCCCTGGGCAGTCTGTTACAATACTTGATAACATTTTCAGTAAAAAATTTTTTCTAATATTCAACCTAAACCTACACTGGTGTAACTTGCAGCCATTTCCTCTTGTCCTATTGCTTGTTACTTGTGAGATGAGACTGACACAGACCTCTCTACAACCTCCTTTCAGAGAGAGTTAGTCTCCCCTCAGCCACTTCAGACTACACAGTCCCAGTTCCCTCAGCCACTCTTCATAAGGTTTGCTTTCCAGACCCTTCACCAGCCTTGTTGCCCTTTATACTGGCTCCAGCACCTCAAAGTCTTTCTTGTATTGAGGTGATTATTTTTCTTCTGTTCCCAGACAGACTCATGGTAAAGGAACAAGTTACAGATGTGTGTATTTTAAAGCAGTTGTCCTAAGTCTTCAACTGATACACTTGGTAAAAAGTATATCCTCTTGGGGAAAAGGCACTAGTTTAGCACTTCAACATAAGACAATATGAAACAGTATTTGGGCACTGTCTCTTTTTCTACATGTTTATTTTGGAATAATGTCCTTTGCATGAATATTTTCTAAAGTAAGCTGAGAAAAATAACAGGTATTAGAGTCAAGGCACTGATAAGCAAGTGAAACTACTTAAGGAAGCAGAAGGCTTATACAGCCTTGCAGTTAAATATATAAAACTCAAGCCATGTAGTTAATGTCTATTAAGAGACGCTGTACAGTTTAGGCGTTTTGTTAACATTGTGCTTCTCTGCTAGATATTCTCTGCCTGTAATTTTAGTTTCTATTACTTTTATAACATCATTTAAGAGGATTCTAAATATGTTGTCTTTCTCTAAAAACTTTATGAAATACTGCTCTCTTAAAGCACTACAGAATAGTGTTACCAGTGGCCAAAGATATAAAATTATTTCTGTCTGTTACTGATTTTTGCTTTCGTGCATTACTGTCTACCCTTTAAAAATTACAGTCTTCATGATTGACAGTAGCTGTGTAATGCAAAATATAGATGTGATTTTTCAATGGCTTTGTTAAACTTGTGGTGAATATTGCATTGAATTTTGGTTTACTAAACAGAAATGCCAAATGAGCAGTATGTTGATTATTAGAATCTCAGATTACTTAAAATAGCAATACATTTATAGTAGGATTAATCTTGTTTAAATTTATCTATTCATAAGGTATAAAATCAAGTCTAAGCATTAGACCCCTCTACAGTAAGGACTAAGGTATTCCATAAAGAGTTGGATAAACATGTGGAGAGATTCATTTAACCTCCCTGTCAACTGGATGAAACTAGCACCAGCTTTTCTCTCTAAATATTATGCCTTCAAGTAATAAGAGATACGACAAGTTCTGTGTAATGTGTAACTGGAAGATTAACATTATTCTGTTCATGTAAGAAATGAAAGTTACTGACCTTCAGAGTTAATTTAGAAGGAAAGGGTCATGTACAGTACCTCTATTTCCAAACATGACACATACAATATATTCATTCATGCCTACATACATTGATATATGCAGTGCACAAAATATGCTATGAAAAAGCTCCAAATATCTAAACCTTGGTGCTAGTGATATTGAGACAATAATTAATGCTAATTGATATATTCTTGGCACAATGTTGGGCACTGTGAAGACACATAAAATGTATTAGTTATTTCATTATACAAAAGTGCAAGACTACATATTTTTTTCCTAATCTGCATTTAATTCATCATCTGTATGCCAAAAGAGAGCAGTATCAGCTTCATACAAATAACTGTAGACATTATTTGTCTCAGCACTGCTGAAGGTTGTCATAGGTCATTATCATTAGCTTAATAATGTCAAGTTATTATTTATGTCTCTTACTGCACTTATCAAACCTCTGTCCTCTGTTAAGTCATGGGAATTCTGTAAGAACAATTACTGCTTCTTTGTAACTACAGTTTACTTGAAAAAAACATTTGACATTTTAAGCTGAAAGATTATGTTTTCTTCTTCCACTAATATAGAGTTACTCAGAAGTAGTAATAGATGTTAGTCTTTTACAAAACTTCTAAAAGCACTGTGTGCAATGATGGATAACAGCCTAGGTAATTCAGCCTGACTAGTAGAGTGTTGCAAGAAAATATCCTTACCCAATTTCTTTTCATTTTTGTCATGCATGCCATGTCAGACAAAACACTGGGAACAGTTTTAAAATCATTATTCAGGTCAAACAAGTCCCATAAGCACCTATCAAGGTCCTGAACAACCATAGTTTGCAGATTTTATTGCTCTTACAGGGGACAGCTTTAATTGTGCACAGCACTTTCAAATACTTAATAGAAATGCAGTGAAGGTGAAGCATTAGACCAGCATACTTTGGACAGAATTATCATAACAAATGGCTTTGATACCCCTTAGTTCCATTTGAACAATGAGCAGTTCATGTCCATTCTAATCTTTCTGCAGATTTTCTGTAGACTCTTTCTGCTCATTCAGCAGAATGTTGCTAAGTCATCCTTCTTTGGCTTTGTTTGAAAAATATAGTGTCTGTCATTCTGAACAGACACATTTATATTTACCAGGATGAAAAAAAAACATCCTGGGAAGTATTTGTGTCAAAGTAAAGTTCCAGTCTGTATTTGTCTACATTGAGGGAAAGTGTGTCACCTGAGCCATGGAGGGGATCCCACCATTTTGTGTCAATGGGCATATATTCTGCTGAAATAGTTTGCACAACAAGTATCAAATACTCAGAATAGGTACTACTGGCCTACAACTAGTTATGTGCAGTACTATTCTTGTATTATCCTTTGGACATATTTCAGTATAATAACAATAGAAGTTGTTATTAAAAATATCTATTATGTACTGTAATTTTCTAAGAAGAAAATTAAATTTTAACCTTTTTTCAGTGTCTGTTAAATTAATATGCAGACACATACAAACACAGACACATACATTGCTATTACATTTTAAAACTTTCTGTTTTCAAAGACCAAGTTATGTTCTTTTTCTGTTACAGGATCCTCAGTGGAGGTGGTTAAATGCCTACAGGTTCACTTATAAAATTCCTCTTTAGGTAATACAAGGTATCATATATCTTCATCTTAACTCTTTATGTATCTAAAGGCCACCAAACACAAAATAATATCAATAAGGAGAAAGAAATTTGCTTAGTCTGGAAATAAACAAAACATGACTTTTGTGAAAAATATTTTCTTTCTTCTTTTGCCAATTGATTCTAAACTCAAAAGTCAAATTCCATCAGTTCTGCCTTGTGTGAAATATCATACATAGATGGAGTGCCAACATTAATCTCTGACTCAAGATTTTGATGTTGTTCTCTTCCTTTTTGAAATGGTTAAGTTTAACTGTAAGCCACTTAGTGAGTCTGTATGTAATTTTTGTAGGTAGTAAAGCATTTTCTGCATAATTTCATGGGCCTCAAACTAGGAGCTAGAGGGCATGACCAGAGACAGAATAGCTAGAATAATATCCCTCAGTCAATTTTCCAAAGCAATGACAATTTTGCAAGAGTCTAGTTGTCACTATTGAAGAATTTAGGACAATGTTTTAAAAACTTTTAAACTATTGCCAAAATAATCAGTCTTCAAATTCCATAAAATACTTGCACACATTTATCCCCATAATTTCCTGTATCACACTATACTCATGGAATATTATACTACATATTTAGTTTGGATAGATTTATGTCTTAATGAGTTTTTCAGTAAAGTATTACTTTAGTTTGAGTGGAATAAAAGGTAGTTCACTCAAAGGATCACTGAAGCATTGTCACACTTTTTTGTTTTACCTAGAAAATCTGCATGTGCTTAGAAGTTTTATGACCAAAACAAAATATATGCTAAGAATTAACAACATGAAGACCTTAAAAAAATTCAAAGGTTTTGTTGTAGAGTATATTTAGAAGATTGACAACACTCTTCCAGCTTATAAATGTATGCAAGTTATCATCATTATCAACATTTATCTTTGTCACTTTTACCAGTGAAATTCCATTGCTCCCCAAAGTTCAAGACATGCATCTTATATCTTTTTAAAAAACTCAACTGCAATCTTGTTGGGGATCCAGGCAAGGACAGGTGATATAACACCAATCCGGCAGCAAGCCACCCCAGAGTGTGCGGAGCCAACCACACTTCCAGCACTTGATGTCCTGGCTCTTATTGTAGTTCCAAGAGTCTTCAACTTCCACTACACAGAGCACATACTGCTCTCTCCTCTGGTGCTCAGGCACTGAGACCCTGTAGTCCCCCCAGCCCTGCCTTTTAAAGTCCTTAGCCTTGTTAAGTAATCAACCTTATTAGTACAAAACAATTAACACCTGGGAGTGCAATGGTCAGTGGGGCTGCCCTATCAACCAACAATCAGTTAGCACTCTGTTCAACCTCTACACAATCTAGATAGGAAATTTCTATACATCCATTGTTCTTGCAGTCCCTTCAGTCATCACTCTTCTGCTTCTCTAATCTCTTCTTTGTCTTCAGCAACCACAATACAGAAGAGCTGCCTTGAAGGGCTTGTAAAATCACATCCTCTTTCTTCTATACCATTTTTTAAAATCCTTCCATTAAGACTCTGTCCATGTCTGGGCCCTGAACTGTAACACAGTTCTTGTCTCCTAAACTTTCTCTCCAGGTTTTTTGGCCTCTGTCTCTTCCTTACTCGAAGTTTCCTATCCCAGCACTTTCACTTTCTGTATGTTTGCAGGGTATCTATTTCATCTGCTAACAGTTTCTGGCAGACTTATGAAGATTTTATACACAATTAATCATACATACAAATAATATATTTACTTAGAATAACACGTACATTGCAAAACATTTTACAAGATCTTCCTCTCTTCAATTTCTATTTTTTATTTGATTTTCTTCTTTATTTTTCATTTGACTTCTAATGTCTCACAAGATTTCTGCTTAGAATTTCTATCCTTTTCTACATACAGAATTGCTCACAGGAAATCCCAGCTCAGTGTTTTTGCTAGATAAACTTGTATCTCCCTCATGACATCTCACAGACTAGGGAGACATCAGAGGAGGTCTGTGATGTCATGAATAATGCCTACATTTTGTTACACAAGTACCAAGGACATCTATCTTTCATATAGTCATAAATTTTTCATATTTTTTATTCTACTGCACAGGACTGCTTTCATAAGAACCTTTTTCTTTGCAGGTGAACAGGTTATTGACTGCTCAGCAGATATGATGCAGATGCACACTGTCGATAGCTTGTATTCTTGTGTTCCAAAAGTTTATTGGCTCATGGAGGTTGTCCAGTTTAAAAAGATCTAAAAGAAAATCTGTCTGTTATCTCGGTTGAAATACACTTGCACTGAGAGAATTTTTCACTATCTTAGCAAAAATGTCATTATATGAAAGGAAAGAAGAGGTGATACTTGTCATGCTGGTGTTCTCTTCACTGAGCTGCTGATAAAATTCTTCTGATCTCTTCAGGTTGCATGCATTCTCTGTAATTTCCCGACATTAGATTGGAGAGAGAACATCTTCTGCAGCCTTGACAGCAGCTACATTTATTTTAACTTTATTACCATAAGGCTATCTCAGTTTATTCTGGAACTTCTTCTGACGTTTCCCATGACCCTTCTCTTTGGGGTCTGGCATAGCTCAGTGTATTTCACTCAAGTGTCTTTTTATCATTCTCTACCAAATATCTTCTAACCTCTCAGTTAGAAGTGGCATGGTTTCTATTTCAGTGGCATGATTGTGGACATTCAGTAAGATTTTTACTGATTTCTTGGCAGTTTCTGTTTACAAATGAAAGAACTTTACTGTCATGTTGATGTTTCTGTCATATTTTGCTTCTGGGGAAAAAAAATGGGCTAGAAAGATTCTTCAGTAAGTACTAATGATGTATGATGGTCAGAACATGAAGAAAAGACACGATTAGTGGGCAGAAAAAACCCAAACTTTTCATAGAAGATACTACTATCCTCACTTCCAGCTTGTAAATTTACATTATATTTGTCTTGAAAGAATCCGGTAAACAAGTTTGTTCATATTGAAACCAAACTACCTTGTCAACAAAGTTTCATTATTTTCTTTAGCTGAAACTTCCAGGTAAAGAAGAATGTTCATAAATAATGATCAAGTGATCAAGATTATCTAACTGAAAAACTGACTGACCAATTATAAATTTTATTTTAAGAATACACATTATTTTATTAGCAAAATGTAGTATCTCCTTATATAGTACAATGTTTTATATTTTAAAAAATGTTGACCACTTTGGTTAGTATACCTTCTGTTTTCTAAAGTTATGTCTTGATATTCTGTTAGGACAGAGTATTGTCCAAATACACAGTTTCCTTGTTTATGATAATGAAAAGAGAGGTTTATCTGAGAACTACAAGACTGTTCTGCTGAAAATAATAGTCCTTGTAGTAACTCTTTCATTAACAAGCAATTTCATATTTTTCTTATCAAAGTAATTGATAAAGGCTAACCTTTAAAATATTAAAATAAATGACAAATACAGTGGCATGAAATACCCTTTAGGAAAAATAGTTGAACCAAAGTAAATTCATTACTATTATTATTATTGGAGAGAAGATGTGGTTACTCTGTAATTAGCTTTCCATTACCAGTGCTGGTGAACAATGACCCTTGAATTATCACACAAAATTCAAATCCATCAAAATACTCTTAAGTAACAGTGTGAATATAGATCTGCAAAATATCAAATCATGACAGAAATAACTGAAATCCAAGCAATGAGGAGCATCAATTTAAAATGTTTAAACCTTTCTAGTTTTTGATAAAATTACAAGATTAATGGTTTCAGAGAACACAGCAGATGCAATATATTTAGATTTTACTGAAGCATTTGTTGTGCTGTGTTGTGAAACCACACAAAATTAATTCAAGTTGGCTCAGATAAGAACACTACTGCAGAGTCTGACAAAAATTATTGGAGAATCGTAAATGGAGAATCATAAACATATAATCATGATAACCCTTCCAATTTTGCTGTGAAGTTCCTGAGAAGGATGATAAGATCTGATCCATCTTCTTCTCATGTCTTTCACTTACTGTGTGGTGTTACAAATAGTATATGCTTAAAATTCTCAGGTATGTACTCTCTTTTGTTTGATGGAGTTTGGTTTTTGAGTTTGGTGGAGAATTTGGATGTAAAATCTGTTAAGAGTGGCTGCTTTATTCAAGAAAATTTATAGTCACGAGTGGAGAGCAGGTAAGAGAAAGTTTCCAGTAATTTTCTTACAGATTTGAATTGGAGTCATGTTTCTCTCTAAGATATATTGTGCTTGAACCATTATACTCACTCAGATGTTCCCACCACAAAAAGTTAGGCATATGACTGATTTACATACCAAGGAACAACACATGCAGTGAATATACATGAAACACATGGATAATTTAAGAATCACAGAATCACAGAATCCTAGGGGTTGGAAGGGACCTCGCAAGATCATCTAGTCCAACCCCCCTGACAGAGCAGGGTCACCTAGAGTACATCACACAGGAACTCATCCAGGTGGGTTTTGAATGTCTCCAGCCAAGGACACCCCACAACCTCTCTGGGCAGCCTGTTCCAGTGCTCTGTCACTCTCACAGTGAAAAAGTTTCTCCTGATATTCACATGGAACCTCCTATGCTCCAGTTTGCAACCATTGCCCCTTGTCCTATCATTGGTCATTACTGAAAAGAGCTTTGCTCCATCATCCTGACCCTCACCCTTTACATATTTGTAAACATGGATGAGGTCACCCCTCAGTCTCCTTTTCTCCAAGCTAAAGAGACCCATCTCCCTCAGCCTCTCCTCATAAGGGAGATGTTCCACTCCCTTAATCATCTTAGTGGCTCTGTGCTGGACTCTCTCAAGCAGTTGCCTGTCCTTCTTGAACTGTGGGGCCCAGAACTGGACACAATACTCCAGATGTGGCCTCTCCAAGGCAGAATAGAGGGGGAGGAGAACCTCTCTTGACCTACTAACCACCCCCTTTCTAATGCACCCCAGGATGCCATTGGCCTTCTTGGCCACAAGGGCATATTGTTGGCTCATGGTCATCCTCCTGTCCACCAGGACCCCCAGGTCCCTTTCTCCTACACTGCTCTCCAGCAGGTCAGCCCCCAGCCTGTACTGGTGCATGGGGTTGTTCTTCCCCAGATGCAAAACTCCGCACTTGTCCTTGTTTTATTTCATTCAGTTTCTCCCTGCCCAACTCTCCAGCCTATCAAGGTCTTGCTGAATGGCAGCACAACCCTCTGGTGTGTCAGCCACTCCTCCCAGTTTAGTGTCATCAGCAGGATGACAGAAGGAAACTAAAAAACTATAGAAACTGTGACTGTGTATCAGTGAATTTTTCTAGTCCATAGAAAGGTGTAATGTAAAGAGTAAGGAGCACAAGACGGTTATAACTGAGGAAATGGTCTATAAGGACTTCTCTATTTCAGTAATTTAAATAACAGCATGTGTGTACCTTTCTACATATTTTAGTTTTTCTATTTCTATGTAGGAATTCGTATATAGACTCATAGAATTGTTTGGGTTGGAAGGGACCTCAAAGATCAGTTAGTTCCAACCACCCCTCCCATAGACAGGGACACCTTCCAGTAGATTAAGTTGCACAAAGCCTGTCCAACCTGGCCTTGAACACTGCCAGGGAGGGGGAGGCCACAACTTCTCTAGGCAACCTGGGCCAGTGTCACACCACCTTCACAGGAAAGAATTTCATCCTAATATTCAATCTAAATCTACCCTCTTTCAGCTTGAAACTGTTCCCCCTCACCCTATCACTACATGCCCTTGTAAAAGTCCCCTCTCCAGCTTTCCTGTAGGCCCCCTTCAGGTATTTTATGGTCGCTATAAGGTCTCCCCTAAGCCTTCTCTTCTCCAGACTGAACAACCCAAACTCTCTCAGCCTGTCTTCATAGGAGAGATGCTCCAGCCTTCTTATCATCTTTGTGGCCCTCCTCTGGACTTGTTCCAACAATTGCATGTCCTTCTTATGTTGGAAACCCCAGAACCGGACACAGTAGTCCAGGTATGGTCTCATGAAATTGGAGTAGAGGGGGAGAACCACCTCCCTCAACTTGCTGGTCACACTTCTTTTGATACAGCCCGGGATACCATTGATTTTCTAAGCTGCAAGTGCACATCGCTGTCTCATGTTAAGCTTTTCATCAACCAACACCCTGAAGTCCTTCTCCTCAGGGCTGTTCTCAATCCATTCTCTGCTCAGACTGTATCTGTGCTTGGGAATGCCCTAACACAAGTGCAGGACCTTGCATCTGGCCTTGTTGAACTTCATGTAGTTTGCATGGGTCCACCACTTAAGCCGGTCCCTCCATCATGTCCCTCCATCATGTCACCATACAGCTTGGTGTTGTTGGCAGAATTGCTGAGGGTGTACCCTATCCCACCATCCATGTCGCCAACAAAGGTGGTAAAGAAAACTTGCCCCTATATCAGCCCCTGAGGAATGTCACTTTTCACTGACCTCCACTTGGACTTTGAGCCATTGACCACAACTCTTTGAGTGCAATCATCCAGCCAAATCCTTATCCACCACGTGGTCCATCCTTCATGTCCATGCCCTTCTAATTTAGAGACAAGGATTAGAGACTGCCTTGGTAGATGAGGA
>VZRW01008069.1:8064-32518 GCA_013398125.1 Aegotheles bennettii | reverse complement strand
GGTGTGTCAGCCACTCCTCCCAGCTTAGTGTCATCAGCAAACTTGCTGAGAGTACATTCTGTACCCTCATCCAAGACGTTGATGAAGATATTGAACAACACCGGTCCCAGTACCGACCCCTGAGGGACTCCACTAGTTACTGACCTCCAATCAGCTAAGATTTGATATCAGCTGATTAGCCATCAGCTAAGATTTGATCTGTAGGGAGGAGCCAGAGGACACTGAAACCTTAGATACCAGCTCTCTATTGAAGATGGTATTTTCATTTTTACATTTAGTGATGAGAGAGATTGACTGAGAAAGGAAAGAAGCTTGTTAGAGACCCACAGGGGAGAAAGTGCTCTCTATGAGATAGTTTGAGAGTTGTTAGTTGTTTTGGCAACCGTTATTAGACATGGCCCATAATTACTTCTGTAGCTATAGAGGAGTGTAATTTGCTTTTAATTACTGTATTAGCAAATTTATCAGTAGGGAAACCAACAGAAAAAAAGTTGCTGAATTTCTTTCTGCCCTGTTCTTTGCAACTCTAGGAAGGCAAAAATATTTTAGCAAAAAGAAATTATGCTCTAATGAGCCCTGAACAGACACATTCTGAGACTGTGAGGAAAACAGCTATTCTAGATAGCAGAGAGCGGGCTTCTAGCATAGTCCTTCAAAGCGGAAATAATAGCATCTTTTCATTGTAATTTTGAAATTGTAACTCAGTGCTGTTCTTCTGATGCTTTATGATAGATGCCAGGAGTGGAGGCTGCTCCGCTCCAAGTGCAAGTCAGATAATAAAGCAATTTCTGGGATGTAGCGGCTTTGCACCTTTTCTTTTCTTTCCTCTGAGAGATACTGTAAGGCTGCATTATCAAGATTCACCCTCACAGTCCAGTATTTTATTTTAAAATCATCCTTTAAAAGAATTTGTAAGTCCTGAGTGGGATGTCTTATCTCCCATCATGAGCAAGCCTCCTCAAGAATCTGAACAGGAAAATGCTGCACAGAATTTCTTACCTTGAATCTCAAACAAAGAAAAGAAATTCAGTGGATTTTTTGACCTCTTAATCTTCTCACTGAGAAATCGTTCTAAACACTAATGAATGTTAAATCACTATTGCTCTGTTGGTATGTAGCACTTCAGTCAGCAGTCCTTCCAGAATCAATAACGGCAGGCAATCTACTGCAGTGCCTCCGGTGTTTATTTTTAAAGATAATACTTACAATGCTCGAAAAAATGAGATGTTTAATTTTGAAGGTGGTAGAACTGGAAAAGCTCTTCAAGATGCTTTCACAGCAACAGAAAGGAACAAACCATTCGGATTTCATTTTTCCCTCCCCACTGCCTGGTCGGCCACTGAGCTGCGGAGGGAGCATGGCTCTCGGCAGGCCAGCGGTGACTATCCCTGCCAGCTTCCCCCGTTAGTGAAACACGGGAGGTGGCGCAAGTGCAGCTTCCCATAGGAGTCACTGAAGGGGCAGCTAAAATGAGGGCAGGTGGTAAATGATGATAAAAGCCCAGTAGTTTGTTTTAAAGTGGAAACCTTCATAGGGTCTGCTGTACTGCAGTAGACAAAATGTCTTGGTTGTTCATGCACCTCTAGTTGTAACATCTGGGTAAAGGAGAGCATTATGGCAGCTAAAAAGGCTTTTCCAAGCAGATTTTCTCTAGGACTGACTTATGGTTATACACAGCTCCTGCACTCTGGCATTTCTTAACTTCTGAATATTTGGTTTTACAGCCACAGCAGTGGCCCCTCAACATCATTTTATGTGAGGAATTTATAGACCACATTGTCTATCAGCAGTAACTTTGCCAGACTAACAGTTCCAGCTAAAGCCTCTTCTGTGTCCCTCAGGGAATTGTTTTTTTCCCTGTCTGACAAATTTCAGCCAGAATGGTTTGTCTGATTCTGAGATGGAGTTCAGGGGAAGATGTGTCATTCTGTGACATTAAAACAAAAATTATGATAGGAGCCTCTAGTGTTTCACTGGGTTTTAAATTGAAAACTAGCAAGAGCAGTGTGGGAAGAGGGAATGAGGAGACAGTGGCAGGGGTGCAACACCACAGCTAGGGTGAGAGACCTGGAGAGCCTGGTGGAGGGGAAAATCAATCAGGGCAGGCTAGCCTCTGTCAGTCTCTGTGCCTCTACTTTTTTCACAACAGACATCTCCATCTTTCTACGTTTCTACATCTATCTCCTTAACTCAAATTACGCAGGTAAAGAGAAGATGTGTCTGTGGAAAAATAAAACTATGAAGGCCAAGAACCTATGTGGTGCTGGGGAGGCTTGGAAAACAGTGGCCTTTATCTCCTCGGTGGCTTTGAAACAGTGGGCTTTAATTCTCCTCCTCTAAGGGAGATGCTCTCAGTTTTCCTTGTAGGGTTACCACGAAGCTAATGTATTCAAATTTTGTGGAGCAGTAGGAACAAATGACATAATTTTACATTCAGGACAGGGTTTGGATGTGTGGTTTAAATAAGGCTTGCAGGCCACATGCTGAATGTTGCGGATAGAAAGGAGTCTTCACTGAACAAGGCAGACACCCTGTGGAAGAAACAGCACATGAGCTTGTAATTAAAAAACACATCTCAATGAATACAGAGAATGGCCTGAGTTAAGACTTCTTGTGCATCAATAATCGTAGCATGTCATAACTGCAGGGCTTGATTTTGCACCTAAGTGTTCTTTTGAAGTTACTTTTCTGTATCTGAACTATAAGGAAGACACATGCAAGCACATGAAAGAGGGCAGAAAAAACCCCCAAACAAATAGGACAGAAAAGGACAAACACATTCACTCGCATGGTATTGAGGGTAGCACAGGTCTTCAGTTTTCTTTAACCCCTGGAGCAACATATGAAGCAGAAAGTAAAGCCTTCAAGCAGAGCCACCATTTCTTTACTACTACTTCTGAAAAACTTTCAGAGCCTTTCTCTCAATTTCTTTTCCATCACTTTGATATTTCATTTACTTCTTCTTTCAGAGACCTTGATTTAATGCTTTCAACAGACAGACACTGCTGAGCACCTTCTCCTGCACCTCACAGAGATAAGGTTGTTGCAATCTCTGTGCTCCTGCTAAGGGAAAGCTGGAAAGGCTGCATCAGGGGAAGAATCCATTAAAAAAAATACCTCCAAGACCAAAACTGGGAAAGTAAACAGAAAAATGTGGGCATAAACCCCTTTGAATTTGTATTTCAATTCTTCTCTGTGTCCAAGCTGACGTAGAGAAGATGTCTTTTTCTTGATGTCTGTAGAGGATGACCAGAAGGCTACCTGATTGTTGATTGACAGAGCAGCCCTCCTGGTCATCATACTCAGGTGTTAATTGTTTGGTAATAATAAAGCTAATGGCCTAACAAGGGGGGTGGACCATAAAAGGCAGGGCTGGAGGCACCAGAGGACCTTCAGTGCCTGAGTACTGGGGGAAGGAGTAGGATGTGCTCTGTGAGTTGGAGTTTGAGAAACTACTCAACTTATGATACCAGCAAGAACATCGAGTGCTGGGAAGGGAGGCCGGCTCTGCGCTCTTTGTGCACCCAGCGCTCCGGGGCAGCTTGCTGCCATCTTGGGAATACATCGTCTAGCTTCGCCTGGATCCCGGACACATCGCCTTGCATGGATCCCCAACAATGTCTGTTACTCCCAGATATCCTTGCAGGATATTAGACACTGCAGCAGTGTCAAGCCAACATCCTACAGTGAACATACAGCTGGCATAAACATGGAAAAGATGTCTTCCAGACTGAAATGGGTAACGGGTCTCCCCTGCTAGTGCCCCTACAGGTAAGGCTGCAAGCAGTATTTGTGTGTGTTTAGGTGGCTCAGACTGTCTGTGCAAGTTTGTATCTCTGGTCCTTCCAAGAAGAACCTGTAAGAGGCTGCAAGAACAGGCAAAACTGGGACAGGGCTGTGAAACTGACTTTTGTAGTGAAAAGAGTTCAAATTGAAGAAAGAGGGAGCAGTGGAGTGTGTGTGTGTTTATTTGGCACACTGAAGTTTTGCTAAAAGCTATTAGCAAGTTATCTATCAAGTTTGAAGTTTGTCTTTTAAATCCATATTTAGGCACCTTGATATATATAAAAAAAGATGCTCCCATTAAAGTCCAATACTTGTGAAAATTATGTTTCTCCTGAACGCATCTATACGGCACTTACTTATCACAGTGGGGCCTGGATTCTAGACCAAAAAAATTCTCTTGCTGTACATAGGGACGGTAATGAAGTATTAAATAACTGCAGACAAGGGCTGGAGATAAAATCACTGTCTTGTTTATTGCTGGCAAAGCAGAAATCATATCATGCCTCAGTAACAGAAAATTTCAATGATCTCTTGGGGCTTCATCTTTGCAGCTGGGTACACTGGTGGAAAACTACACAATGTACTGACTCAGAAGGGCTCAGGATCATATTTACAAAAAATGTCACCACAGACACTGATGCCTATAGATATGTACCTGGCAGAGAAATGAAAAATAATTTCCCCAAGGCCGTGGTATGAGGAGGGGGCATTGGAAAGAATGCCAGGTCCTGGGAATGCAGGGGTCATTTCTACAGCCTGGACATACCCGTTGCTGATGTCACTGCTTTGATGATGGTATTTCTTACAAATGACAGGGTCTTTTCCTCTGCAGATAGCTGTGGTCCCATGCTCAAGCCAAAAAATTCCTGTCTTACAGATAGTTACACTACTTAGCAAGGTGGTACAGAAAGAATAAGAACAAAAAATGGTAGTCCAGTGAATACTGAGGAACATACCTCAGTGTTCTCATGACTGAAAACGTACTTGGTATTCAATGGCTGCAAGAGTAAGTGTTTGACATGTCTGCCTTTGCAGCTGGTTTCAAGGAAAGTGAGGGTCATTAAGCATGAACAGTGTTGGTTAAAAACCTCTGACCTCTCTCAGAAGCCTGCTGCTATACGTGATGCTGTAGTAATGGCTGTTTCCCATCTTATGAGGTACATAACTGTATAAGGACTTCAGGGTATCTCGCATAAAAGATTTTGCTGCTCTGCATCAGTTTTTCACTTGGAAATTTGTATCCAAGTAACAGTGGTTTCCTGTTACGCTTTCCTTGTAGCATTTTATCACGCAGCAGGAATTTATGCTGTTCCTAAGGGCAATCTATTGAACTGAATCATTCCTTATGGATTTTCACTGTGAGCAACACACCATTTTCCAGGCTTATTGTCAATTGTGAATGAACATAAACTAAATCCAGTTTTCTAATGCCTGCTCACCTAGTGTAGGTATATCATCTATGCATAATAAAGGGACTTCCGTCCTTTAAGAAATTAGATTATCTTTAGTTTAAAAACATCACTAGTAACTGATATGCCCAGATGGACCTACTTGTTCTGTTGGATAATGTAATCATTAATTGTATAAATCCATTTTATTTGTCCCTTTTATTGGCATGGTGAAGAGAACTCCTTCTAGTCATTCCTCTTGTGGTTTTGACTAAATTATTTTAAATTAAGTTGCTCAGTACAGTATTCCAACATTGCTTTATATTCAGGTCTTCCACTCTTATTTTGGATAGTACAATCCATGCTTCTTGTTGCATTCTCAATCATCACGGTGACTTTCTCAGCTTAAGAATATGAAAAAATCAAGGTCTGTTAGCATATATTTCTGAGTGGCTTGAATATCTCAGGCCCTGACCTGAGGCATGGTTCAGAAGGCATAAAGCTATTTCTTTATCATTAGTTGCATTATTAACATAAAAAGTGCCAGAGTCTTTCTGTCTGATTTATGTGATTTAATTTGATCAAGAAAACTCTGTGCTGTCCAGACCTATAATGACCATCTAATTACATGCAATAGAATAAGACAACTTCAAAAAAATGCTGGTTACTGTGGTTTCTTCACTAATCACTTGGAAAAGTTATAGCACATGTTTAAGTATTGTCCTCATTGCCAATTTATAGCATCATTAGGTTTTACTGGGAAAATCTTATGCTAATTTCAGTTCTTATGCTCTGTGACCTCTGACATGGCTGCTTTTTGGAAATTGATCTCTACTTGTGTGCATCTTAATTTCTGTTGTTCAACTTCAGATACTTGGCTTTTGAGTATGAAAGGATGAAAATATCTAAATGCAGGAGATGGTGGTCAGTGTTCCTGTAAATTAACCTCCTGAAACAGGGCGTGATGGATTTTCTTTGTGTCTATAATTTTGCCACTAAAAATGCAATTGTAATTAACTTAAAATTATCAGTGTTCTTGGCTCCAATTACCCAGCTTGTTTTTAGCAGAGCAAATGGTGGTTTGCATGTTTTCCTGGGTGATGAGGAACCCCTCTTCTGTCTGAGGAAACGGGAACCTCAAACTCCAGGGGCAGGGGCTTGGCCAGGTGGATAATGATGGCAGGGGGAGGACCAGAGAGGGTTAGAGCAGAGGTGCTCAGGCATACTGCTGAGCACCAAGACTGTCTGGTGCAGTGCCGTCCTGTCCTGTCTGTGATGCTCATCAGTCTGCAAAACCCTGAAAATGTAGACAGCACTTCCCAAGGCACAGGGTAGAAAAATGCTGTGTTTTGTCTTGGTTTTCTTGGACTAGCTTCTAATGCTGCTTTCATTATATATCTGAGGAACTGTGGCAATTGCTTATGTAACACCCATGAAGTGGCTGCTATCTATTTTTAGAGTAATTTAAAAATGTTTCCTTCATAAAGTGCAAAATCTTGTTTCTTTTTTTAGATTTTTAGTTTGCACTCTAAATGTGAAATGGAAGATAAATAGGAAATGTGAATCATTTTGTAAACATGTAAATTGCAGACAGTTCCATTTGCCTTTTGCTGCAGTATTGACATCTAATCTGTGTTATGTGCTGTATCGATTCACTAATAGTTTATACTGATAGACCACCATTTTAGTAATAAGTACATAAGAGCAGAAGAAAAAGGGCAGTGCTTTTAAACTAACTTCTATTTTCTGACTTCTGATTTATTTCTCAACCTTAATCTCACATAAATGATTGCTGTTGTGGGCTTTTTTCTTCCATGAAATGCCTTTTAAAATTCATAAGCTCATTAAAAAAATTAATAGGTAGTGATAGCTGCCTTTCATTCTGTCTTTTATAAACCATTTTAAAGTGATTGCAGTATTTGAATTGCAAACTCAGCTGTTGCCTGCATCCGTGGATCAATCACAGTGGTAGACACAGAATGATCATATTTTTTCATCAAAGTGCTTTAACCCCAGCCCTGTTGGCTTGTCTCTCAGATAAGGTAGGGCAATCTCTGTGATTAATTAGGCAATGTTTATCATACTGAATGAAGATAAAAGGCTTTGGAGAACTGTATAGTGTTAAGTGTTATTAAAACCAAACAAAATGGTCTCTTCCAAAATTTCTGTATGCAATTATTTGTGGCAGAAATCTTTGGCTTCTCCATAACACAGACAGACAGAAACATCTGGACCAAACCTACAAGCTCCCCTTGCTCACACAAAGAATCAAAGCAATACAGATTCTGCAAACAGATTTTGAGTCAATCTTGATTCTAACCATGTAAATGAGAAGAGGTGTTAATGAGTATGACAAGAATGCTGCGAAACCCAGGGGTCCCTCCTGGTCATTACTTAACATCCGTAGGAATTACAACAGAATATTGCACATTTGAGGTGGTAAATATCTTAGTCCTTTTTTCCTAAGAATTAAGACCAATAAATAATAGAAAATTATGGATCTAAAATGACAAGAAGTTGGCAAGAGCCTCAAAACATTTCTCTTAGAATCTTACGATCTGGAGATGTTATTTAATATCAACCTGTTTCCTTTACACAGGCTCTGTGGTGGGAAATGTGCCAGTGCAGTCCTTATGCTCTCGACTGGGGAGTGGGAAGAAGTGGGCAGGGAAGCTAAGAAGGGAGGGGATCACCAGGAACAAATTCTCTTTTCCTGCTGTACATATGTAGTCAATACTGTTTTGCATTCTTCTTTTACTTGTGAAGAGTAAATTGTTTTGATAAAAAATATGAAAATTTTGATTCAAAAACTGCTAGCCAAATGTGTTTGGCTGAAAATTGTTAATGCTTCTGCTTTGATAAATATGGTCAGAATGAATATTTTATAATAATAAAAAAAATTCTCAAACCAGCATTTTCTTGTGAAAATTTCTGCTTGACAAAAAACGTTTTTCACATTCAGTATTTTTTTTGTTCTCACCACTGTTACTATGAAAATGCCTAACTCAAGACAGAACATAGGTCTTAGGCTTTCCAAAGAGCTGACTGCTATCACAAATCATCCCTGTTTATCCCATGAGGAGATGAACAATGTGTCTTGAGTAGTCAAATCTGTTGTGACAACTCTATGATGTTCAAACCAGCTAACTGCTGGCTTCAGTCTTTGGAAAAGCGTTTCATGAAACTGGGATGTGGCCACTGGGCTATTGCAGCAGTATAACTAGCAGCTATCTGCATAATGCACGTTTGCCTCAGACACATTTGTCGTCTTCATGCCTGCACAGAGTCTGCATTGAAGGCAGATGCCTTCAGTGAGCAGCATCACATGGAGTGAGTCTGACAGCAGGAAGATCTCTAACTCGCTGATGCCAAAGCAAGATGTTGTTTAGCCTGTATGATGCTGATGGGGAAATTAAAGGGTGGCAGATTAATGTGTCTCATTCATAATTGCCCTAAAGTGTACTTCAAAATACAAATTAAAGGACAAATTCTAAAGGTTACTGAGCATGCACAGTGCCCATTGCAGTGGGAACCACAGCTGCTGTAGACCCTCTAAGAGCTGACCGAAATAATGTACAAATGTCAAGCAAATTAGTTGAAAGTCTTGGAGCCCTAACTGCATTACACACATCTAATTGTGTTTATTAGCAGAGAAGTGCTACATCTCCTTTGCTGTTGATTTAGGAAATCCAACTTTTCATTGACTCGACAGCATCTTTGAATGCCCCAAGCACCTAAATAAATCTAATCACAGGAAATCCTTCCCCTCCATCATTTCACTTGCATTAATCCTTCTTAAAGTACCATCTCATCAGCAGAGACTGAGACAAGTGTATCGTGCTTCTTGCCGGTAGCAGGGAGGAAATCACACACCAGGGAAAGAGTCATCCTTTCCATAGTGCATTCTTTGTTTGTACTTTATCTTCTTCACTGCAAGGCATTAACACTGATGAGTCCTGTGGGTCCTAAAGATTCAAACACAATGGCACAATATGAAGATTAAGCCTAGAAAAAAAATTGGATTTCACTTCTTCCAACACTGAAAAGAGCTAATTTTTTCCATTAAAGAAAATTTTCCATTAGAGTGTTTTCCATTAAAAATTGCTTCCTGTGGAAAACTGGATTTCGTTTAAAAGAGCATTTTCACAGCAGGAGTTTATTCTTTCAGGAAAGGAATGTGTTTCTCATTAAAACTCCCAAGCCCTAGGTTTAAAATACTGGATAAAACCCCAGTGTTTCAGTTCCTCTATCCTTTAGTGTAAAATGAATAGTTTGGGCAGGAATTCCCTCCTCAGTTTTTATGCAAACTGCATGTCGGGCTCCATAAGATGCCTGTAGGCTGTCATTAACCTGAGTATTCTGACTCATTCTTAGCTGGGACCCCTGCTCCTGCAACCCTGGTCCAGGCCCCAGGGCTCCATGTAAGCTCAGACCCAGCAAGCACCCAGACCTGACCTGAACTCCATCAGAAATTTATTTGTGCTCACTCCTATCTGCTGCTGTCCTGGCTTATGGATTGTTTTTTAGTGGATGATTTCCAAAGCCATGCTGTCTCCAGGCTTTGTCTCCTGTCCTGCTTCTGGCCATGCCTCCAGGGTTGACCTTGGATCTATTTTGGAGCCTTGTCTCCTCCTGCTTCTGGCTGGACCTCAGATGTCATTCATCACCATGTCTTGTCCGGGGCTGTCAATAGGACCTGTTGCCATCCTGACACTGTTCAGATCCTGTGAGAGGACATCATGTTGGTGAGGTCCCCACTGTGTTGGGCTCCTCCTTGGCTCCCAGTTTATCCTTGCTTTTGGATGAGCCCTGATCCTACTGGTCCCTGCTGCTGCAGTGGTGGAGAGGTGTAGCCTGTCACTTTGACACCAGCAAGTAACAACCATTCTCTTCCATTTGCTTAAATTACATAGTTTCAGTATAACAGGTATCTGGGAGGACACTCTGACCTATCCTTGAATTATGGAACAACAGCTGCAGAGGGGAGACAGCTTCTAAAGATCCGCTATGCTAGGGCTGTGATGTGTTCAAGCCTGTTCACATCTGTGTTTGAGCACAAAAACACCTCTCAGCGTAAGCTGTATATTTAGGATCACAGTGCCTGACAATGCCAGTTTTCAGCTGAGCCTGTGAATTGTGCAGAATGAAGGAGGCAAGTTTAAAAGTTGGCCTTTGAAGACCGTATAAAAGAGCCCCTGCTCAGCATTCTCAGGTGCCATATTTGCTATATTACTTTGCTTCCTGTGGTCTTTAAAACCCTCTTTGATCCATATATCCTTGGAACTTCAACAGGTCTGTTTTCTCCATGTGGGTTAGTACACTGAAGTTCTTGATGGTGATTAAATTCAACATCTGTTTTGGTGATGTTAACATGAGGCAGCTGCAGAAACAGATAAAGCTATTGGAATTCCACCTATCACGGTCCCTGCAGGAGTCACTACTGTGGGTAGAAGTGTTGTGTGATGAGAATAAAAACAGTAAGATCACTGGGTTTTGCAATAGACAGTGAGAAGATAAAAAGATGAACAAATTAATTAAATCTAACAGACCAGTTGTAGACTCCCGGTTGCTGAGTAATTAATTTATAATTAATAATTAAAATAGGCTAAAGGATTGATGCTGTGGGATCACTCTAGTAAATAGTCAGTAATTTATTTTCTTCTTTATTGTTATTGGACTAGCAGGTTAATAACCTTTTCTGACAGCATCCGGGCATATGGCAACACTGCACAGTCTGTTCTTTAAATTAAAAGAGATGCCTGTTTTAGCAATTTCCTCTGGCAGGAAAGCAAGCATATCTTCTTGCTCCATTCTTTTTATTGAAAGGGCACTATCAAGCTTTGAATCCCCATTGAAATTTTTAGCGTGGTTTCCTGAGGAAACGAAGCTTCTATGAAAACACTGCCTTTCTCTTTGTCAGGTCCTCCTCAGTAACTTTTAAAATATTTGGCCGAGTGCAACTAACTTAAAAGTGGATGGAAAAGTGTCATTTAGACCTATGTTCTTAAAAACCTTGTCAAGAGTAGAATCTGGGTAGAAGAGAAAGATGCAACTAGTGCTCACACTGAGGGAATGTGGTAAACTTGGCTGCCGTGCAGTTGTTTGGCATTTGTGGGCTGGCCAACCAGCCCGTGAGTATCAGTGTGCCCATCAGTACACATGTGGGCTTTCTCTCTCCTTCTATGGTGCATCCTGCCAGCACTGCAGGCAAAACTGGAGTAATTTAGAGAGGGGACTGGATAGAATGGCCAAGGTGAGAAATCAGTAGAAAACCTCTTGATTAGTTCTGCTGCTCCTGAAAATATTGGTATTTTCAGAGTAGAAAATCAAGGTAAGGTGGGCATAAATGCACCAGCATGCACTCTTTCTACCCAATCTGGCAGATATTTGAGAATTAAAGTGCAAATAAGTGGTAGGATGAGATGTCCTAGTGCATAAATTCCAGGCCTGATTTTTGGTATCAAAAATGTCCAAAAATTACAGTTATATCAGAGGGACTTAAGGATATATTGCGAGTTCTGGGAATCAGTACACTTGGGGACTGGCTTTTCCAGTCTGATGAAGATTATTGCTGTGTTACTTCAGCTATCAGTGTTGATATATTCAGACTTTAACTATAAGGTGAATCATTTTGCTCTTCTACCCTGACCTTCTATATAACCCAGAAAACTTTCTTGATTAATTCTTGCTTGGAACTTTTTTTTTAAGAGCAGAAAAATACCCAGTAATAATTTAAACATCACAAAGATATACAACCACCTTTGCCAGGATGTGATTAAAAGAAGTAACAGCTTATCTTCCTCTTTTTTTTTTTTTTTTTAAAAAAGCAAACTGATTGCTATTACAATTAGCAGCCCCTTGAATTCTGTATAAGTAACTCTAGTCTGATGGTACCATGTTTTACCCTTACCCTTGATATCCTCATTAAGAAAAGTTCTGGTGGTAGTTTCCTTGCTCTTACCATTCACCACCCAGTTTCTTAACATAATCCCTGAAGTGGGAATACAGAGTGAACAAGCTATGCTCATAGTGTTCTTAGAAGTGTCAAACAGCAGTAATCTCTCTGCTACATACACTAAGGGTTCACTAGTTTCTGTGGCAGGCTAACTCTTTTCCATCCAATTGCACTTGAAAGTTGTGTGTTGTTGATTAATGATTCCTGTTCTGCGATGCTCAGTGTTGCTGCTTTCCTCAAGACTCTCTCAGAAATCCTAGCCTTTGCTTTTTCCTAGATATCTGACTCTACATTGGTTATTTGCTTGTGCTTATGCTACCTGTTGGTTGAGACTGTTCAGTATCAGTGGCCTTTTCTCTGACGGATACCATTTTTTTACATTTGGTGTCATCCCCAGTATCAATTTTTCTTTGTTTTTGCATAGTCCGATGATAAGCATATTAAAAGGGTCCAGGGTAAGGAATGAATCTCTTTGGGGTTTTATGAAAGAATGCTTGATGATCTTTCATTTACAGTTACACTGACAAGACTGGTTTTCCAGTGTTTAATCCAATTAATGTTGTCATCCTAACTGTGTAGTAGTCTAGTTCCTAGCTGCACGGTCTTCATGTACCAAATCAACCGCTTTGCAGAAGTGTTAGTATATTGCATCGATGCTACTGCCTTCATCAGTCAACCTTATAATCTTGTCAGTGATGTAAAGCTAGACTGATGGCATCTATTATCTAGAATGATATACCTTAGCTATATTTTTCCCCACTACTGTCTTAATAATTGAGTCCTGCAACAACTTACGTGATACTTTTCACATGGTGCTCAAAAAACTGAAAAGTTGGACTGTGAGATAAGAGTTTTAACTTTTACTTGGATTTCTGTTATAAAAACATGTATTAACACATAGGGTGGGTTGGTTTTTTTAAAGCTCCAACTATGGAAGGGTTGAAACTTCTATTGCAAAATTGTCAAAGAAGAAAAATCAGGTGTTGTTGTATTTCATTATACCATGATACCCAACGTCTCTTCTTTTCACTTACCCAGGTGCCTGTCTTCAAGTCCCAGTGTTCTGGACTTGTAGCTTAAATTTATTCACAGTATTCTTCGGGCCTGTGCCTTAAGCTTTTTGTATAGTACATCTCCTTTATACTGACACTCTTTCTCTTATTCTTTTGTGGACCTGTGACCTAACTTTATTTGCCCACCAAACCTACTACCAATACCCTAGTTTTATGCTTGCTGAGGTGGAGCTATTCCCAGCTCTTCAAACTCTTTGGTCTGTATTTCCTAATTTCAATGCAATTCATATGCATTGAAAGCTTCTGGACATTTAAAACCTACCAGTTTAAAACCAGCACTACTCAGCAGGTGCACAGAGGCACAACCAGGAGTCCACTATGCTATCTCTAACAAGTATCTCAGCCTTGCCCTTGAAGTCAAATAAGAAGTAGCAGGTTAGACAAGGAACTGAAACACAAAGAATTAGGTGTCTAACATTCTCCACAATTTCCTTTATTTTCAGTTTACATTGAGCTAAAACTGGTCAAATACAACTGTGCATAACAGGCTGCTAGTATTATTCCCTTTAGACCTCCCCTGTGGTAAGAAAGAAAGAAAGATCTTTTGATGCATCCCCAATCCACTCAACTTGATGGAGTCTCTTAAACCTTTCCCAGTGTAGAGCTAGTGGACAACAGTCTGTGACAAGTGTATAACATGTTCTTATTAAGCCAGGTGGTTAAATCTTTACTCCTGAAACTGTTTGTGGGTTTCAGAGCAGAAGAGTTTTCCACTCTGTGCCTACATTCATAGTTATGCTCTCATGTGAATGCACCTGTATAATGGAAAAGCAATTCAATCTAATCTGCCACCCAGCCACTATTTCTTATTTAATAAAGTCCTTTAGAGATGGGGTTGTATTTGGCTGACTAAATGAGCAAATAAAAGTGCTGGTGAATTTCCTAGTGCAAATCACTGAATTTATTTTAACGATATAATTGGGCTGGGAAAAGAAAAATCATTAATTCCAGTGTGATGGTTATTCTGTCCATTTAGGAACTAAGGCAGGAATGATGCTTTTACTCTGAGGCAGAGTTTCACAAATGAAGTGATACTTAACTCCTTCTCTTGCCCTTCACAACTTCTCAGTACTCCTTCCCCCATGCATGATTTAAATTGTTTCAATTAAATTCAAACATCATAAATTTTAAGCCAATTTTGAGCCAAAAAAAAAAAAAAAAGTAAAGGTTGTCTGAAATATCTGGTACTCGCTGTAGCTGAGAATCTAGACACACACAATGATATTTAGCTAAAGGGCATCAAAGGACGCAGTCTTTTTTAAAAGTATTTCCCTAAAAGATGAGATACCAAGTCTTTGAGAAGCACAGAATGAGCAAGGCCAAAATTTAAAATTAAATGCAACAGCATACTTCTAAAAGGCCACAAAAGATTGAAAATGTTTATAGGCAGCATTTAAAAGAATGTGACATATTAATACTATTATTATGCATATTTTTTACTGTGACAGTTTCATTGTTGTCTTTTCAGTGCATTTTTCTGTGAGTTCAAGTATCATTAAGATTTTCATGGGAAATTAACTTCTGATTATATATAGTCTGTTGAGGGCAATAGAGGCTAGCAGGCACAGCATACATGCCAAAAGACTTTTGGTTGTATGCTCCCTTTTTGTGTTTGTAATAGGAATAGCCAAAGTCATGTTTGCTATGAAGATTTTTAGAATGTTTCAGTTCTCAATAATAAGGAGCAAGAGTTATTCTCCTCTTAATTTTAGTGCCCTGTTAGTGTTTTGTCAAGGGTGGTTAGAGCAATTTTTTCATAAACTGCTAAAATGCTGAGCACACTGAAGTTTCTCTAACATAAATAGCAATTCACCTCCCAGCAAAGCAGAATTTTAGAATCCCGTAATTCTGCCATGGGAACAGCTGGAATCTTTTTGTATACAGTGAAAAAAGCAGGGTACTGCTGGTAGTTCACCTCCTGCTCTTCCTTGAAAAATCTAACTCATCCCAACACCTTTCCACACCAAGATTAGGTACTGTGTTCTTTCCCAGCTGCTTGAGATCTGAAAATGCTTTCCCTGAGAGCAGCCCTGGGAATTAGCCACATGTTTAAATCAGCACAGGACTGGGAAGAGCTCCACTGTATGCTGGCTGAGATTGCCCCATACAGGGGGATGGCTGCAATTATTTTCTACATTCCCATCGAACAGCCACACCTCTTGAGCAGTAAATAGGGTGTCAATAGGAAGAAAAAAATCGCCCTGCGGTTTGCTCCATCAAAGTTCATTTTTGTCTTCTGAAACACTTAAATCTTGAAGTTGCTTTTGATTTCTAAAAGGGACCCCAGTGCTCTTTATTCCAAAAGGTTTCAACTGTGTTGGTTTAGAACCAACTGTGATTGGTTGTGACAGATGAGCCCTTCCCAGGGTTATATCCCTGCTGAAGTTTGCACATCCTGTCCTTTCTCTTATTCCATGGCGGCTAAGGATTTTCCCAGAGGAATTTGTTACACTGAACAAAGTACAGATGCAGAGAAGGGACCAAACCAATATTTACATAATTGATTGAAATATGTGGGTTGCATTTTCAAGGGCTATTCAGTTTTGTTGTAAATTTAATCCTCTTCTGCCTGTTCAGTGTTTGAAACATAAAACTGCTTCCCCTGCCTGCACTACACACACATGCATACATACTTTTAGTGAAATGCACAGCTGCTCAACAAGCATACTCATACGGGTACGTAGCTAATTGTATATTAAATTGGCATACAGCTGGACATTGTATTTATGAAACTGTAAATTGGTTTTGAACTGTAATTTCGGCCTGCTTAGCTCAAAAGACGTACAAAACTGACTTTTATTGAAAAAAAACTAATCTGGGAATTTTGTTTTGGAAGGCTTTCATAGACTAGAGTGACTGGAACAGAACTCAGTCATTTTTGTATTTGGTTTACACTGACTATGATAAATATGGTCACAACTGGTGTCTCTTTACTTTACAAATCAGATTGGAGTTTATTGGGACTTGTCAGTTTTCCCTGAGTAGCAGTTTTAAATAGAAAGTCAGCCCTTTCCACTTGAGGAAAATTAGGGTGCTCTATTTAAAATTCAGTACCACAGTCAGAAGGAAGGAAGTAAGGTCAGAAGACTCATGCATGTCCTGCTCTTTCACCTCTGCAAACAAGATTTATTGCTGTCAAAAGTGGTGGCATCTACACTTTCTGCCAGTTAGTTGCCTCCTTAAGATAATAGGTGTGTTTGGAATTTTCTTGTTATTTCATGGTGTGTGGGTTCATTATCATTCATTTTCTCATGGGGACTGGACTGACAGTGATAAGACTTTAGGACCACTGAACATCTGCATGTGAGCTCAGCTGCTTATTGTACGGGTACTCTCATATAGGCAAAGCCAGTATCAGAAGACATTAGACTGGGTATTTTCACTGGTTTGGGTCCTTTGTTTCCCTGTAAAGTTAATTATTTTTTCTTAAATCTGCCCTTTATGTTTTAGCATATGTTGACTCAAGAGCTCTCCCAGACCAATTGCATAAATATTTGCCTAAAGAAATCTTCAGATAAGAAAGTTGATGGAAGAATTGCTGCCTATAGTAACTTTCTGTTGCAGGTTACTTGAGGACAACACTTTCCACAAATAAAATAAGGTGACACAAAGAACTCTGTCTAGAGTAGCAGTCATAAGCAGATTTCAGTGTTTCTCTAATACATCTACATTTTGGCCACTGGATTAATTTATTTTTTATTTTTTTTTTATAAAAGGATGTTTTAGAGCTTGGCACCATACAAGAACTTTCTGAAAGCAAATCATGTTGACAAAGCAAATCATGTTGAACGCAAATGATGCTGATTCATCTTATAACGTGGGGAATTTTGTACCATGGAACGGGGAATCATTTGACCAGAAGGAAGATGTAACACTTGTATTTATGTCCACTTCTAGACCTCAGATTCATCCTGAGGAATGACTGTGTGCAATAATTCTCAGAATTATCTTAAAAATATCAAATGGTGATCATGTTGGGGACTCAGTGTGGTTGAATTACTGGTGTTATCAATATGTGCGTTAAAGATGTTCAGGATGATGAATTCAGTAAACTTTTATTACCCTGTCGGACAGCATTTCTTTCACATCCCTTGATGTCTGAAAGTTCATACATTTTCTGGATACTTAAAGTTTGTCTTTGTGCCCATAGATGTTATTGATGCACTCAAAAGATTATTCTATGATGATGAGTTAGTTTTCCTCGTATTTGAGTTTATTGGGAAGCAGGCTGACTGTCAGATACAGGAATTATACTTTGCAAGTGTACATTTAAGGCTAGTTCTGTCACTATTTCCCACTATGAAGTATGAGTTTCATTGGGAATAAGTAAGAAAATGTCAACTAACCAAAAGTGCTCTCTTTTAGGAAGGAGAAACTTTCTGCTCCCACCGCAGTGCTGTATGAAGAGGGAACTCAGGCTATAACTTTTAAAGACACCTTGATTGCTCTCTTGTTCTCAGACCAGCTAGCCCAGAATAGTCTGTATCTTTACAATTTTAAATGCTCTTAGTCTCCCAGACAGGATGGCTGCAGTCTTCCCACTGGGGAAGTTCTTTGGTCCATGTTAATTCCTGCTACATATCCAGTAATTGCTTAGAAGAGAGCTTTGCCCCAAATCCATCTCCAAGTATGGACCATGGAGTGCTGGAGCATGGAATAATTACTTGGAATAATTCAGTTTACCAAGAAGGATGTAAATTTGGACATGCCATCTTGCCACTTCCAATTCCAGGCCAGCTCTACGCTGTGAAATACAGAAGCTGTGAAATGTGTGGGTTTTGTGCAAGAACTGCCTAATAAGCACTTTGAATTTTTGCCATCCTCCTTTCCTGTTGTCTTAGGTTGCTGTGCTGGTTTTGGCTCAGATAGAATTGATTTTCTTCATAATATCTGGTATGTGACTATGTTTTGGATGTTGTGTGAGCAGTGTTGATAATGCAGAGATGTTTTAGTTATTGCTGAGCAATGGTTACACAGACCCAATGTCTTTTCTGCTTCTTACACCATTCCACCAGTGAGTAGGTTGGTGGTGCATAAGAAGGGACAACTGACAAAAGGGGTCTTCCATACCATATGATATCATGCTCAGCATATAAAGCTGGGGGAAGAAGGAGAAAGAGAGGGATGTTCGGAGTGATGGCATTTGTCTTCCCAAGTAACTGTGTGATGGAGCCCTGCTCTCCTGGAGATGGCTGAACACCTGCCTGCCAATGGGAAGTAGTGAATAAGTTCTTTGTTTTGCTTTGCTTGTGTGCACATCTTTTACTTTACCTACTAAACTGGCTTTATCTCAACCCACGAGTTTTCTCACTTTTGCTCTTCTGATTCTCTCTTTTATCCTACCAGGAGGGAGTGAGCGAGTGGCTGCATGGGGCTGAGTTGCCAGCTGGGGTTAAACCATGACAGTCTCCTAAGTGACTGTACAAAGGGAAGTCTGGCTGGCTCATCATTCAGATGTGACTCATAACTCAAGTCAAGCATTTTCAACCAGAGTGGACATAAATCAAAAAGACTTAAAATATCTGTCAGCTGGTGGGAAAATGGAGAGGGCAGAATATGCTAACTTAATAGCAAATTCAGAACTTCAAATCTGTAAGTCAGTAATGCCTTTGCATCATTATTGTAAACAGTTTCTCTGGATGCAGTCTTGTCCTTGATCAAAACTTCATAATGAATTAGAGTATAGATGGAGTGTTTTGATCAGGAGCACTCACAGCAATGGAAACTGACACTGGCCATAATGTTCTTTCCTTGCAATCACTATCATAGGTGAAAAATTTCCAGATTTTGGTGATCTACAATACCTACTATTAAAATAATTTTAAACAGTGGAATCTTGTAGGTATGTTAATTGTCACAGTTTTTCAAGTTGAGCTGTGCGTCCTTATACAATGATCTACCCTGTGGCTTCTGACTTTCTGCTTGCCTGCTTCATGTTAGTAGGCACAGAATATCCTTTTGTGCTGCTGTAAAGACGAGGAGCTCTATCTTTAGGAGAGAAGAGCCAGATGAGGCAGCTATACAGAATTAACTTCAGTTTTATTGCCATTACTCTCATCATCACAAATAGCATAAATGCTAGTATAAATTATAAAGGTATATGCATGTTCAGTAAATGGACTGGGAATGGAAGAAGTAAAAGGTCAGCTCTGGAAATGGAAGAATCAGATAACTAGGCCCACCTCACATGGGAAAAAGAAGGGGGAGTATGTTAATGTGTCTACAAGGTCATATACATGTACTCTGTAGTAGTTACTAATGCTTTAGTGCCGTTATTGTATACAGCTTCCCCAGGACAACTTTATGTTTTTATCAGGCATTTGGTAACAGAGAGTTACATATGTAGTGTTTTTACAAAAAGAGGAGGACACAAAGAAAAATTGACACGTTCATATTGTTCTTACAATTTCCAGTACCGTTCTACAAACACAAATAGATTTCTCATGTAAGTGATGATTAAGAAAAAATTAGAAGGAACCAATTCTGCTAATAGTTGGTTGTGTGCTCACTTGTCTCCACTATGGAGTTAACTTGAAAGGGATGCAGTGCCTCTTCCCCAGGATTCACGGGCACTTATGAACTCCTAGCTTGAGCAGTGTCAGGCTCTAAGCTTGAGCTGGCCAAGCTAAGTAGAGCCAGCAATCAGTTTAAATAAGTGCACCTGATCGACTACTGTCATTGCTGCTCCAGAGGAAAGTGTGAAAAGTACTACTTGTCTCCCAGAGTGGATATATCTCATCTAATGTTAGTCACTGGCTGGCAGGTGTCTAGCCTAAGCTAACCTTGAATGTTCTGTGTATAGTCAAATGTATATATATACACACACACAGGGAATATGTGTTTTCAGAGAATAATTTTTTCTACTTGTCTTAGACTCCTACTTAGAATGAGATGAATTACTGTTTAGAAGTGTCTAACACATGCTGTTGAGATGGGGGCTGGACAGTTTGCCTAGATTAGATGTCTAACTTTTAGTTGACTAGGTTTAAGTAAGATGACTTCGCTCCTGCTGTTCTGCACTTTTTTTCTTTCCTAGCTTTTCAGAAAGGATAGGTAAAGCCTCCTGAGAAAGTATCTGTATTGTAGATATCCCAGATCAAGTAAGTTTGTTATAGGTGGGTGGGTGAAATAATATATCAGGACAAAATCTTTGTCCTGAGGTGGTATATCATTATCAGATTTCATTCATAAGACTTGACACTTTTGAATTAATCTACTCTTCCATATGGGAATTCCCACAAGTGTGATGAAAGTTCCATTTTTTATGTCTATTATAATCCTATTTTATATCACTCACATCACTGTGTTTCCAATATTGGGACTATAATGCTATGCAGCATGTTTTCCCTGGGGTTCAAATACAGTAGAAGATCTGCTTAGAAGTAAAGTATGAGAGGGATATAAATAAATGAGATCAGAGAAAAGTGCAAAATCTTGGCTTCCAATAAAGTTCAAAGAATATAAAAGTGCTCAGGGAATAGTAGGAATGACTAAACCATTAGTGCCACTGAGAAAATGAGCTATCTCCTATGTTCGAGTTATGAATCAACCTTAGCCTCCAGTGAGCCTCAAATGCATAATGATAATCCAAACTTTCAACATCATTAAAGTATCATGAAAGTAAAAGAGTTAACGTAGCCGTTGTCATGCATGCAATTTCTAAGCAACATATTACTAAGGCTAAAAAGACCAAATGGAAAACAGTTGAGAAATGCAAAATTGAAATTTCCATGCTAACAATGCAAACACTATTTCTGTTGACTGTCTCTCTCATTTGAATTTATTTTCCTCTTGTTCTGAAGAATTATTGAATATATTTCTGAGACCAATTGTCTTTCATAAATCATACAGGTTGACCAAAAGAAGAAATGTAATAGGACTGTAACAGCCATGTTACCTCTTTCTTTTCCAAGCTTCTCCCTTTAAGAATGAGAATCTTACCTCATGGAATTTTACATTTTTATGAATTCAAGCAGAGTAGGCTGGCAATTGATAAAGTCAAAAAGAAAGATAAATGCAACATTTCAAAGTCATTTTGTGGCTTAGGAAATGCAGCCAATATTTGCAAATGCTACAAAACCCTTCACTCTTCAGGGTAGGGGCTAGTCTGTGTCAAAAAGAAACCCTTTCCCTGATGTCCAGGTATTTGTGACTGCTGTCTATCAGGAGTACGCTTTATATTATATTTTCTTGTTTAGTAGAAGAGAATCAGAGATAAAAAGCTTTTTAGGTACTTGAGTAATGTTTGGGTTTGTTTGTGTTTTGTTTTTGTTTTTTTTTTAAACATTTGTGACAAGGTATTATATATGGTGTACAGGATAGATCCTGCAGGGTAGAAATGGGGAGCTCTGCCAGGAAACAATTAATATAGAGTGTTATGGTTTGAGGGGACACTGGCAAAATTTTATTATATTAGTGCAAGGACCTAGAGAGGGGGGTGGAGTTTAGGACCCTTTGTTAAAAGAGGTCCAGGGTGGGGAAAGCTGAGGAATCCGTATTCCCTTCCACTTCCTGCCAAACTCTATAAAAGCCAGGAAAACAGGAAGTCCCTCCCTTTTTCCTGCTCTCCTTCCTTGCCTCCTCACCAGGTGGAGACATCCCGGAGAGAGAAGGAATCCTGCCCTTATCATCAGCTTGCCACATGCTCTGCAGGATCTGAATCCATCAGGTGCTGGGAAAAGCTTTGGACCCTTTTCCCTGCATTAGCTTTGCCATGAGAGACTTTCAGGAACTTATATCATCAATCATCGGGATTGGGTTATACATATGTATATATTGTTTATTTTGTTCTTTTTCCTGCCTGTTACTCCCTCTTCCCATTTCATTAAATCTGTTACAGATTTAACTTCCAACCTTTAAGTCTTCTCTTTCTTATTCCCCTTTTATCTCCTCCCAGAAGAGTGGAGGGGAGTAACAGCGAGCAAATTCTGTTCTTTGGGTGGTGGCTCATCCTGACCACTTGAACTGAGACATAGAGTCATATCATTTTATATTCATCAGGCATGGAAATGCAGGTAAGACTGTAGCAAAAGATTTGTGGCATAGAAATCTTGGCATTACAGCTGTCTTTTTATGGGATAACTCCTATATGGAGGATTTTGCAATATCTATTATATTTAACATGTATAAATATGGTTATTAGGACATAAATCCAGTCAATATAGAAGAGAACAAGAGAAGATTTAAAGCAGGTGCAGAAAAAGTACCTTTGTTTCTGGTATTGTTGATTCTTTTCCTACTTACAAGCAGTTTTTTCCACTTGTGAATGTCTGACAGAAACAAGCTCTTGCAACTGGGGTTTTATTTGGTTCCACTTAATGGAGAAAGGCATCCTTTGAACTCTGCAGAATACACCAGTTCTGACCCCTTTATTTCCCAGTAGAATGGCAACTACAGACAAGTTGCCCCTTTGTAGCCCAGTCAATGTTGCAACAGAAAAGGCCAAAAAGGAGTCACTATAAGCTCCCTCTGCAGCAATCCTGAGCCCTGCAAGTGAGTGAAAGAGGACAAAGAGTGAGAGACAGACAGATATTTGCTCCAGCAATCCCCAGTGCACTATACATTTGTAAGTACTACCTGGTAGCCTGAAGCTTTGATGTGCCAGACAGGAAAATAGCCATGGTCAGCTTGCAGATTTCCAGACAGATAGGAAAATAATCCTCTTCAGCACCAAACAGGGTTGACAATATCTGTCACTGTAAACTGAAGTTGAGGTGATTTCAAATGGCAAGTTTCTGTTTACCTGACCGAAATCTTTTTGTTGTCTTGTGTCATTCAATGAGCACTGGGCAGAGACAGTTACACAACTGGCCCATCAACAAGATGAAAATATTTCCCTTTGTTTATTACTATGTAAAGCTAATATTTGTAGAGTTAATGGAGTCAAACTCATTTAAAGACTCTGGCTTATGTGTGGTAGGTATTACTGCTCTCCTGACACAGTAATTGTTATCCTACTGGTAGGAATGCTGTTTGGGTGTTCTGAATTTTGGTTTTATATGCTGAGGTCTAAAGATTTATAAACATTAACCTCAACTCTCTTGTGTTTCTGTCACCCAGTGGTGAGGTCTTGGCCACCAATGCCACCTTTTGCTGCAGTGCTTTCCTCCTGAGGCTCAGCTTTCATTTCTAAGTGGATCCTAGTCTTATGAGTTGCTAATGAAAGTGAACAATGCTCAAACCAGCACTATCACCTGTGCAAGCCCCCAGATGCTTCCATGCATGTTTAATTAAGCAGGTGAGTTACCCACTTAAGTCAAGGTCTGAGTTAAACAAGGATGTAATAGTTTCAAGAAATGCAGTGTAAGCCAACAGAACTGGGGAAGGGATGAATTGTTCCATTCATCAGCAGAGGAGAAGTTTATTCTGAAATTTAATAATGTTAATTTCTGTACCAAATAATTCCAGTACTGATGTTTTAAGAGCTGATGTAATATGCATAATTTCACAGATCTAACGGCTTCCTTTACCCATAAAAGTCGCAGTTCTCTTCAATCTCATTCTCAAAATTACCTCTCCCGTCCTCTCTGACAAATTCCATAACGTGATGTAAAGTTTCACAGTACTCCAGAAACATTAAAAATGCAGTAGCAGTATAAAATAATTGAAATAAATATAAAATTAAATAACACAGAGGATGCTGTAGTGATTGCATTACTCATTTTTATTTTATTCAGTATCAGTCTTTACTTCAAAATTTACTGAAGGTGCCTTTGAATTTTCAGCACTGTAGAGCCCGATATGAGAAATTAGGTCAAAGTTGCCACAAAGAACCCCAGGTCTCAGCAGTGATAGATTTACAAAGTAGCCTTTTTCCTATGTTATGGTTTGAAAGGGGCAGGCAAAAATCTTATTGGCTTTTGCTGCCAGGACCCAGTGAACGAGGGGTGGAGTTTAGGACCCTGTTGTGAAAAGGGGTCTGGGTGTCAGGTATCAGGTGTCAGTATTCCACCCATTTTCCTGCCAGACTCTATAAAAGCCAGGAGGACTGGGGGCTTCCCTCTCTTGCCCTCGTGGTCTCTCCAGCTTCAGTCAGTCTCTCTCTCCGGCTCTTGGTCTCCTCTCTGCCTTGCTCCCGCACTCCCTGCCTGCAGCTCGCCACGTGGAGCCCAGAGGAGAGGCCCAGCTTTTGGCTACCAGCTCGCCACGTGGTCTGCAGCATTCCAACTGCATTGGGTGCTGGGTTTTGGACTCTTTTCTTCCCATCGGCTTTGCAGTGAAGGACCTTTCAGCAGCCTGTATCGCCGGTCATC
>VZRW01008068.1:0-37421 GCA_013398125.1 Aegotheles bennettii | reverse complement strand
AAAAACTCTTATCTCTTGCAGCAAGAGAGTCCACACAGTTACTGTGGTCTTTTGCATTGGAACAGACAGAAACCCAGCAGTACTGCCATGAATGCAACAGCCTATGGCACTAAGCAAGAGGCAGTCTGAAAAGGAAGGCAATCCTTTTTATTTACTTTTTATTAAGCTAACTAATACAAATGGGAAAGACTGACAAACTTCCAGGTGCCCAGGTACTGGAAAAGGACTTTTGGAACTAAAAGCCTGTCCCTTTTTCTTAATTATAGCAAATCAGCCAAATAAAAGATCCTTACAAGCCAAGTAGCATGCTAAAACACTAATTCATAACAAAGAAATAAGTTACCTGTATGTATATCCTCAAAACAACCTTCAATTGCTATCACATCATTACTCCTATTACAAAGTAACATTTTAAAGCAATTCTTCAAATACTGAAACTTTACTGGGACCTTCCTGCCATTTTAAAACACCAAACTTACCTTCTTTCAGAGGCTTTCTAGTGAAATTGAATAATCAGTGACTTTTTCCATACGTCACCCAGTCTTCACACCACTAACTGCATATGTTGCTCCCTATCACCCTCTCCCCAACTACTAAAAAGCTTCCAAAAGCTTTTCCATTAGTCTATGTTGAAATGTAAGGATATTGAGAAAGTTAACACAGTATAAGGTGTTTCCTCAATGTCTCCATTTTTCTTCTGAAATATTTCACAGAATCACAAAAGGTTAAATTGTCTGTCCTCCTGCTTTCCGTCCTTTCACTGTGCGTATCTGAGAGGAGTTAGCTCCATCTCCTCTATAAGATTCTAGGTAGCAAAAAGACTGCAAAGAGATATTCCTTCTTTTCAGGGTAAGCAAAACAGATACCTTTAACTCTAAAGACCAAGAAGGGACCAAATAATTTATTTTTAAAATATTTTTTAGATCAAAGTACTTCTAGGTAACTTTTTAAGATAGAACATAAATGAACATTTCTTACTGTTTTGTGTGTTGTTATTCCCTCTTATTAAAATAAATAGCATTAAGAGTACACTTGCAAGGTGATAGGAATAAAAGCATGAAAAATTCTCATTCCTTGGGTTTATCTTAATTAGCAAAAAGGCAAGAAGAGCCATCAGTGATTTTTAAATCAGGTAACTCAGCAACATCGCCAGCAACATTCATCGCAGGCCCTTCCTGTCATCTGTGTGTGTGTGGTTTATATCTCAAACTACCTCTACTACAAGAGTGTCATTATTTATATACTTATTTTATTGCTACGTTTGTAGTAAGTCACCAAGAGATGCTGAAACAGGAAGATAACAGGCATCAGCTGATCACATGCATGTCAAAACATTACAGATATAATAGTTAAGTGAAATATAAGATAAAACAGTAAGTGAAAAATGGGATTTGGCTTCACCACTGAAAGACAGCTATTAGTAACCAACTCTACTTTTTGTCTAACAGACTAGTTGTATTTAGGGCCTCAGTATAGGTCGATACATCTTGAAACACATGACTGGCTTTTTACAATGTCACTTCTCTGAAAAGAAGAGTGTTAAAACAATTTTCATAGTTTTGACTGTGAACGGGACAAAGCTACTTTTTGTGACCATTCTCTTACCCAGTTCCCCATCAGTGACAGCACGGTGACCACTTGTGGTGCTTTGTTTAATTGCAAATTCCAAAAATAAAATGCTTGAAAATTACCTTGAATGATCATACTAAATCAAACAACAAAACTTAATGTTCCAGCTGTTTTGGAGGAATCAGAAGTCTGTTTGTGAGTACAGCTGTGGCTTTCATCACGAAGGAGTCTATATTTTGTCTAGCTGATTACATATTACAGAGATTTTTTCCCCTAACAGTTCTTTCACCCTTATTATTACTTAAACTAAAAAAACCTCACAACTTAACTTTGCCTTCAAATTTCTTCATACTCAAAAGACTCAGCCTCTCTCTCCTATAGTCTGTACAGATTATTGTATGCCTTTATGAAGACAAATCTGTTTTATTTGGGTTTTCTCTCAGCCTGCATCCAAAACAGCCTACGATTGTCAGCATCAGCACTGCAGTCAGATTTACAACTTACATGCGATTGTTTCCCTTGCTTCAGGCATTTATCCCACTGTGAATAACAACATACACTTGCCACAGAACTGGGGGAGAAAAGCTTTTCTTCAGAAGGCTTATAAAAATGCAAAGCCTTTTAATTCTGATGTGCATTGGGATTAAACTTGATCAACAGCACCAGTTACGCAGTGATAGCAAAGGGATAACAAGTAGTACAAAAAAACCTGCTTTCCGGCATGCATTCTACCTAATTTACAGACTACAATAAGCTACAGAATTGACTATATGACAGCTATTTCCATAGAAATTGAGTCCCTATGGGTCTGAGTCTCAGTCTGGAAAGAAAACATAACTTACACAGCATAGCTCTAGTGATCAGCTGTGGTACAGCTGAACCACATCACATTCCAAATTGCTTTGTGAAGCCCAGCAAAAAAGCCCAGCTGCCTCTGGAGCACAGGACAAGAAAGCAGCCAGAGCATGGTTCAACACCCAATAGATAAAGTACTAAGAACCAAAGTCCTAAAAAGCCACAACAAATTTAGAGGCATTACTCTGGAGTCACAATGGCAAATGGGTGTGACCTTCCTCAAGGGGACTAGCCCTTCATTCAGGAGAAAAACAAGGGAGAACTTGGTGGGAACACACCCGAGTATGCACAAATAGAGGTTTCACTGAGGGTTATAGTTCGGTCAAATCACTGTAAACAAAAAAGAACGTTGTCTTTGTGTCTTCTGACTCCCATTTATTTGACTAGACAGTGCTGTATCCTAAACATTACCAGTACCTCTTGTGTATATATTGCAAAATTAAAACCAAATGTTTACAGGGACATGAGACCACCATAGAATTTCAGGACAAGGATTTTGCAAATATACATGACCTTTTAAATTTTGTTTTTCAAAAGCATGTTTGGAAGATGCTTTACGATATAGCATGAAACGGTGGCAGATACCTGTCTATGCTATATTAAAAAAAACCATTGCATTTCTTGGATCAGGGGAATGTTTTTGAAAAACAAATGTATTTTGATTGATTATTTCCTGTTTTATCTGTTGCATCAAGAGAAAGTAAAAGACGCCATTTCAGGGTGGTATTACAATTTATAATTTATATATTAAAGCAATACCTGGTTACTTTTTATTCCTAGAATCCACTCATTCAGTAAAGCTGTATAGCAAGTAGTCACTTCCTTGTTGTTTATGTTTCCCATAAAAAAACAATTCTACTTTGTTGTAAGTTTATGTACACACATCACGAAGTATAGATGAACTTTTTCTAGTGATCACATCTCTAAAATTAAAAAAAAATTACAAATCACACATTCATATATGGTCCAGTTTAGCCATGCATGCTTTGAATAATGCAATACAATAAAAAATTTATATGGTCACACCCTATGAATATTATATCCATAACAATTGATGCCAGTCTTACCCACCGCAGCCCAAAAACCACAACCACATCACCCAAAACCTGAGAAAGTTATTGAAAGGGAAGAAAAAACAAGCAGTAGTGCAGTCACAAAAGCCTTCAAAAGGCTGACATATCAAACAGAGTCATTCATGCAGAAATTAGTTTTGAACTTTTAATAGGCATTGTTGTTAGTCTTAATCTGTTTTATGGTTGCATCCAGATGCCCAAGAAGATATCCTAAGTCCAGTAGCTCATCTAATAAAGAATGAGCTTTCTCTCGACCTGTAGGTTGTCACTGCTACATACTATCACTGCTACACCACGGCTAGGACCACAAATACAATCCTCTCCCAAGATATAAGACACCCAACAGACAAGCCTAAGAGACAACATTATCTCTGTTTGACAACTCAGAAATTGTGACACAGGGATACTAAACCCTACAGCAGCAAAAATTAGTGCTATTGACTTCATCTTTCTACAAATATTTGGAGAAAAATAGTCAATAGGTGATTTATTTTTCAAAGTAATGCATAAAGCCACTTGCAGAGTTAAGGAGAGCTGTACAGATCCACAGTCCAAGTTTTATATCCTATGCACAAAAGCAGTCTTCCTCACACTGTTAAACTTCAATGCATTCACTTCAGATATTAACTTCTTGGCTCAGTTATCTTCTCAGAGTCCACAACAATGAACACATTCAGTACAACTATGTGCAAGATTACTGCAAAGCAGGACTATGCATTCGGGTTCAAAGATCCAAGTTGTGCACCTTCAATTCACAGTATTTCAGCATTTTTTTCTAAACGGACATTACAGATATGGCACTGAAATTCTCTTCAAATACAGCGCTCATTTACTTAACTGATCAGTATTAAACAGATCCATTGAAGATGCAAAACAGGTTACTGTTCTTTTGCACAGTGATTGTTAACCCATCAACTGTAAAATACTTGATCATCAAGAAAACCCAGGTTTTACCTCATTTAAGTTGTGCTTTTCCTACTTTTACTAGCTGAAAATGGAGATAAGACATGTAAAATCTCTGACTAAATTGCTTATAAGTCAAGCAAGCCAGTGTTTAGGTTTTTTAGAAACAACTGCTAGTTAGAAAATTACTATCCTAAACCTTAAACAAGGATATAAACATTTATTTCAGGTATTTCTCTTGTGGGAGTAGCACACTATCTCATAGCATAATGAGAATTAACTCTTCCAAGAACCTAGATTAGGACAAAATGGGTGAGAGAGAATTCCTACATTTCTACTTTCATTAAAATATACTGACAAAACATCACCTCTAGTTGGTATGTCCATGATTCACTTGGCAGAGTTGTGCTGACATGCAAACACAAAACTAAAGTGAAAATTACAAATGTGTCAAGTTTGGCAAACAAGGAAAGCACACAGTTTAAAACATTATGTTAAACACTTTTATCACTTTCGTGGTGTACACGATTTTAAATGATGCCAGGTTCTGCACAGGTACACAAACAAAATTTCAGAGTTTGTCACTGGCCTTGTTCTTTTCCATAACTTCTTCCATGGTGACTATCAATATTCATTGAAGGAAAAACTCTCTGGTTCAACAAATACAACACAAAATAACAGCATTATGAAAATCCTGTAGCAATAACCAGCAGATGATTTTGCAACACATTTAATATAATGTTTTACTTAGGGAAATATTTTTATTAACTTTTGAAAGTATCAAAGGCACTCGTTAACTTTTTTCTTTATCTTCCCTACCATATGAAACACTAACATTATGCACTTCGTCCATTAGGCCTCTAAGTGGAGATGTTTAAGTGGATTGCCTGTCAAATGTTTCTGTTGGTTTATGGTTTCCTTTCCCTCTGTGCATGTAGGGACATTCGTGGGATGTGATTAATTTCAGTGCCAGCCACTTTGCACATAGATTTAACAGCACGTGCATTAGGCAGAGTGCGGGAATCATTAACTCAGCACATTCCAAATTGCAAATGATGTTTATTGAAGGCTTCTGGCATTAATTAAACCTCACACAGCTAAGTGTTTATGACAATTTTACAGGTTGGTGTTCTGAGGAACAAGATTCACGGTTGTGGCATTAGAAGTGTATAGTACAAACACTAGGAAAGGGTCATTTTCAATTGTGCCACCAATAATTGCATGGGGCAGATTTTGATCATTATTTGGTCAAATGAATAGAAAAAAGTAATCATATACCAAATAATTGCTGCCACCATGAAAATCAACAAAACCTTCATTAATCTTTGTGATAAATAAGGCCATAGTTTTATTCACTGATATAAAAAAATGTATGAGCTTTGTACCACTGCAAATACATCTAACAATACTGAAAACAACCCATAGCTGCCATTCTTTGAGTTTTTCCCCCTGTAACATTATGCCAATTAGTCAATAAATTATTTGTACATTTTGGCATGTAGTTTGGATAGAACCATCAGTTTGGGTTTAACACTGACAGAACAGGACAACTATATGACTTGCTTTTGTCCTGCACTCATATGCAGCTCATTAAGTGTGCATATTCATAGCATCATAGAATGGTTTGGGTTGGAAGGGACCTTAAAGGTCACCCAGTTCAACCCACCTGCAGTGTGCAGGGACATCTTCACCTAGATCAGGTTGCTCAGAGCCTTGAATGTTTTCAGGGATGAGGCATCTACCACCTCTCTGGGCAACCTGTTCCAGTCTTTCATCACCCTCACTGTAAAAAATGTCTTCCTTGTATCTAGTCTAAATATACCTAGTTTAAAACCACTACCACTTGTCTTATTGCAACAGGCCCTGCTAACGAGTTTGTCCCCATCTTTCTTATAGGCCCCCTTTAAGTATTGAAAGGCCACAGTATGGTCCTGTCTTCCTCATGGAGGTGGTCATGATACGAGTGGTAGGCTTTTCTGACCTTGACAACACCCCTTGTGTAGATGGGCTGTCATCCACATCATCCATCGACTGGCCTTCCACATCCAAAGCCTCATACCTGTTGTACAGAGGCACCTGGGAAGGCAAGGTGGGCAAGGAGGGGGCTCAGCTGTCACCCTGAACATAGACTTGCCTTCATTCACTCCTTTCCTTTAAGCTACTGCCTTCAGCATGGCAGAGGGAGGATTCAGAATACCCTTGACCTTGGTTTTTTTTCTCGTGGTGGTTCCTGTTTCTGTCTTGAGTGAGGGCATAGCATGGATCCACCAGTCTCTCTCTTTCTCAGCCTCCCTGATGCTCCTTAATCTTCCTACTTCCTCTCCTAGCTCTGTCCCCAGTCTGAGCAGATCATCCACCTAGTCACACCTCACACAGCTGTCCCCAGTACTGACATTTGTAACCAGTGAAAGGCTGGGGGAAGAATCACCTTCCTCGATCTGCTGGTCATATTTCTTTTGATGCAGCTCAAGATGCAGCCCATTGGTTTTCCGGGCTGCAAGTGCACATTGCTCATATTGATGTTATCATCAACCAACACTCCCAAGTCCTCCTCCTTGGGGCTGTTCTCAATCCATTCTTCACCCAGCCTGTATTTGTGCTTCAGATTGCCCCAATCTAGGTGCAGGACCTTGCATTTGGCCTTGCTGAACCTCATGCAGTTTGTATGGGCCTACCTCCAAGCCTATCAAGGTCCCTCTGGATGGCATCCCTTCCCTCCAGCACGTCAACCACACTTTGTATCATTGGCAAACTTGCTGAGGGTGCACTCAATCCCACCACCCATGTCACGGACAAAGATGTTAAAAAGAACCGGTCCCAGTACCGACCCCTGAGGAATGACACTCATCAATGATCTCCACTTGGACACTGAGCCATTGAACACAAATCTTTGAGTGCGACCACCCAGCCAATTTCTTATCCACTGAGTGGTCCATCCATCAAATCCATGCCTCTCTAATTTAGAGACAAATCCGTCATGTGGGACCATATCAAATGCTTTGCACAGGTCCAGATAGATGACATCAGTTCTTCTCTTATCCACCAGCTGTGAAACCCCTTCCGAGAAGGCCACCAAATTTGTCAGGCATGATTTGCCTCTGGTGAAGCTATGCTGTTTGTCACCAATCACCTTCTTGTTTTCTGTGTGCCTTAGTACAGTTTCCAAGAGGATCTGCTCCATCATCTTACCGGGCACAGAAGTGAGACTGACTGGCCTGTAGTTCTCTGGGTCTTCTATCTTTCCTTTCTTAAAAATGGGGGTTATGTTTCTCCACTTCTAGTCAGCAACACAAATATGATGGATAGTGGCTTAGCAACTTCATCTGCCAGTTCCCTCAGGACCGGAGGATGTATCTTGTCAGGTCCTATGGACTTGTGCACATTCAAGTTCCTTAGATGGCCTTGAACCTGATCTTCCCCTACCATGGGTGGTTCTTCATTCTCCCAGTCTCCACCTTTGCGTTCCATGACTTGGGCGGTGTGGCTTGAGCACTTGCCAGAGAAGACCAAGGCAAAAATGTCATTGAGAACCTCAGCCTTCTCCATATTCTGGGTGACCAAGTCTCCCATTTCCTTCTAGAGAGGGCCCACATTTTCCCTAGTCTTCCTTTTATCACTGATATATCTATAAAAGCTCTTCTTACTGCCTTTGATGTCTCTGGCCAGATTTAATTCAATCAGGGCTTTAGCTTTCCTGACCTGCTCTCTGGTTGCTCAGTTAGTTTCTCTATATTCCTCCCAGGCTACCTGTCCTTGATTCCATCCTCTGTAGGCCTCCTTTTTGTGTTTGAGGTTGTTCAGGAACTCCTTGTTCATCCATGCAGGCATCCTGGCATTTTTGCCTGACTTCCTCTTCTTTGGGATGCAGCACCCCCAAGGTTGGAGGAGGTGATCCTTGAATACTAAGCAGCTCTTTTGGATCCCTTTTCCGTCCAGGGCTTTTTCCCATGGTACTCTACCAAGGAGGTCTGTCCACAAAGTGCCTCATTCACTCAGTCTTCCTGATCGGGCAGCCTGTGGCAGACCCCCACCCTAATGTTCCATGTCTTCCCTTTAATCTTGACCCATAAACTCTCAGACAGCTCCTCATCTGTCCCCGGGTGGAGCTCCATGCACTCCAGCTGGTTGTTGACATAAAGGGCAACACCTCCTCCTCATGTCCCCTGTCTGTCCTTCCTAAAGAACCTGCAACCTTCCATTCCAACACTCCAATCATAGGAGTCACCCCACCAGGTCTCCGTGATGTCAGTAAGATCACAGTCCTGCAGACGTGTACATATCTCTAACTCCTGTTTATTCCCCATGCTGCATGTGTTTGCATAGAGCCATTTCAGTTGAGCCCCGATAAAGCTGACTTAGTGGCATGTTATTCCACTCAGGGTGACAAAAAGCCTCATTCCTCTGAGTTCAATGATACATTTACAGTAAGCCATCACACATCTATTTCTAAATCACATAAAACGTGAAATACAAAAGCAGAGTATAAAACAGAATTACTTCAACAAACATAATTTCTAAGTATAGATATTATCAGAAATGGTAGATGTATCTTGTCTTTTATGGAAAAATAGCTGCTTTTCATGAGTTCCACAGAATTTCTCAAGTAGGTCGTCTTAAACTTTCAGGTTATCCTAGCTATATGTTCAAGAAATAGCACAAACACAATTGACTTGTTATTCACAAGCACCACTCTGTGTCACAAGAGTGGCAAGGTTCTTGAAAAGTGATGCAGTGTTCAACACTTTTAGGTAGAGATGCTGTCTATTCTGTATACACTAACTTTTCTAACATTGGGTATAGAGACTGCATTTGCTTTCCTATCAGAATTTGCAGCAGAAGTGAAGAATGACAGTGACCATTTTTTGAAGTGACAAATCTGCACCCAACCCATGAAAGACGTAACTGTTTTTAGCAGCCTAAGTCTCCAATCCTACCTCAGGGACTTTGGTAGACATTACAAACAGAAAAAAATTCCTCATTTGTGGTGTTCTGAGTGCATTTCATTTCTTAGTCCTAGCTTGTTCTCCCGAGGCACTACAGGACCTTCCATGCTATCTGATCCTATATATAGGATATATGTATATATCAGCTTAGCTCCATTCATCTGTGAAGTTTTACCCTCAGACTACAATGTTCCAGTAATTGCCTGTTTGATTTACTTACTCATCCCAATGGTCGTCACTATGTAGACTTTTAACTAGAAGGAAATCACACCATGCAGAGACATAGTAAAAGCACTTACACACAACACACATAGGAAATTAAATGGGCAACGTGAAGAGATCATTGATTTATCAGTGAATATCAAAACTGGGGTTATAAAAGGACCACATCCAGAAGACCACCGTTAGCCCAACAGCTTAGAGGAGAGGAGAGGAGAAAACAGCACAAAAAACCCAAACAAAATTGCCCATGCAACTTCTTTATGACCAGGGTAGTTAAGAATAGGATGCAAACACTAGAAAATGTAAACTTTTTCACAAATTTCTCAGTTCTGTTCAGCTGAGTTCATCTCCTCTTGTCTCTTTTCATCTGCACTAGATTGGAGATACCCATCTCTTACATTCTTTTCTTTCAACTCATGTTTTCTTCTAGTAGACTTATTCCTTGCTTACTTGTACCTTTTTCTGGTCCTTTCTTTCCCTGCTACAGGATGACTAATAACCTTTGTTCTTTCTCTGCTCTTCTCTTTAGACTTCAGGTTCCAATAAATGCAACTCTTAAATCCAAGGTCTCTCCTCATTACAACAACTTCAGTTTCAGGGGCAGTCACAATTGGCTGCTTAAGTGCCAGGGCTGGCACCCTTTTCAGGGTTCTTGCTGAAGAAATAAAGGTTTCATGGGGAGGACAAAAATGGAACTCAATTCACTGCAGAAGTTCTCTCTGAACTGATACTTTTATGGACTTGGAATATCCTGACATATCAATATACAAACAAATAGCATCTTTGTTATCCTCTTTACCTCTTTTTTTTTCCCCATCAATGGGACCACCTGTTTTCTCCATAACTGAATAACTTACAAGCTGTGCACATTTGCTTCACATTATATCCTCAGTGTGCATCTAGACTTTTAAGTTAAGGTCAGCAGTCCTCCAGAGGATGGGATGATGCCCCTCACTTTCTGCTTCATCTTTGAATCACTGCCTCATATAGCATGTTTCTGCTTCTCTGTGTAGCTGAACTACAAGCAGCTACATTGCAAGCAACGGTGAAGCTGCAGGTAGATTTGTTTCTGTAGCTGGGACTCCACAAAATCATCTAGAATACAGTCTGCTCCAAGATGGACCTGTGCTAGGCAAGGCCAAGACAATCAAGGATGGTGGCAGCACCTCTGTGATAACATATTTAAGAAAGGGAAATTTAAAAAAATCTGGGCAATTGCAGCTGAAGAGATGAGTGAGAATATGTGAGAGAAACAACCCTGCAGGCACCAAGGCCAGCAAAGGAGGAGGAGGTGCTCCAGGCACCAAAGCAGAGATTCCCCTGCAGCCCATGGTAAAGACCATGGTGAGGCAGCCTGTCCCCCCTGCAGCCCACAGAGGTTAATGGTGGAGCAGATATCTACCTGCAGCCCATGGAGGAGAGCAGGTGGATACACTTGAAGGAGGCTGTGACCCCTGCAAAACCCATGCTAGAGCAGGACCTGTGGACCCATGGAGAGAGGAGACCATGCTGGAGCAAGTTTGCTGGCAGGACTTGCAGCCCTGTGGGGGACCTACACTGGAGCAGTCTGTTCATGAAGGACTGCACCCTGTGGAAGAGACCCACACTGGATCAGTTCATGAAGAACTGCAGCCCATGGGAAGGACTCACATTGGAGAAGTTCATGGAGGACTGTCTCCTGTGGGAAGGACCCATGATGGAGCAAGGGAAGCGTGTGAGGAATCCTATTCCCTGAGGAGGAAGGAGCGGCAGAGACAACGTGTGATGAACGGACCACAACCCCCATTCCCCATCCCCCTGTGCCACTGGCAGGGAAAAGGTAAAGAAATTGGGGGTGAAGGTGAGGCCAGGAAGAAGGGAGGGCGGGGAGGTAAGGTGTTTTTAAGATTTGGTTTTATTTTTCGGTATCCTACTCTGATTTGATTGGTAATAAATTTAACTATTTTTCCCCAGGTCGAGTCTGTTTTGCCTGCGACAATAATTGCTGACTGATCTCTCCCTGTCCTTATCTCAACAGCTGAACCTTTCATTATATTTTCTATCCCCTGTCCAGCTGAGGAGGGAAGTTAAAGAGCAGCTTTGGCAGGCACCTGGCATCCAGCCAGGGTCAACCCACCACATTCAGTCACTGCGAGCCTGCAGGAGATGTACTCTGCAGTCAAACTGCCCCAGACAAGTGGAACAAAATTTTGAGTGTACAAGCAGGACAAAAGTGTAATGTTGCACTGTGCCTTTACTGCTAGAAGTCAGAATTCTGGAAAATTTAGTTGCAGTGGTCCAAAGAAATGTTGAAGAATCTTATATGAATGTAACATCAGTATTATAACAGTCTCAACTACTTAAGTTATAACTCGTAGACTGTAAGTATCTCTTTTGCACTCTAGAAAAAGACCAAAGATTTTAAATTTAACACACATTTTTAGTAATACATTCTCTGAAAAAAAATGCTCCATTGGCATTGACTTTGATGCTGCCTCTCCAGGGAAATCTTTACACCGGACATAACGAGACACCCAAGGTCAAAAGGGAGAGAGGAAGTTGTGCTGTATGTACCATACTTCTCTCATGCACCCTTTCCTCTTCTATTTTCATTCATTTTGCAGTTCAAAAAGGTAGTCACCGGAAACTCAGTGTTCTATACCAATGATTCTTACCAAATTGTCTTGCAGTACAGGTCACATATACTCCCCTCTTTTATGTCTGCTCTTGTGTTTCAACTGCCTGTTATTCTTTATCCATCTCTGAATTTCTATTCCCTACAGTTACTGAGTGGTAGTATCAGGATGTTACTCTGCAAGGAACAGTAATTTTGTTTTCCCCTAGTGTACTGTGTCATTACAATCTGCCAGGTTAGCATATACAGCTTATCACTTCATTCCCTGCCCAAAAAAGAAGCTTTTTTAGAATCATGCTTAGACTTCTTTGCAAATGTGAATCTTGAGCACGACATGTTTTAGTTACAACCACAAATGACAGAATAATTCACCGCAATATCAAATTAAAAACATTTGTGGAAAATCTGGAGAAAAACGTTAACATCTTCCAGCATGCTTGTGTTGGGGATCCAGGTGAGATAACACCAATCTGGCAGCAAGCCGCCCCAGAGCACGGGGTACACAGGGCACGTGGAGCCGGCCACACTTCCATCACTTGATGTCCTGGCTGGTATTGTTGTTCCAACAGTCTTCAACATCCACTACACAGAGCACATACTGCTCTCTCCTCCAGTGCTCAGGCACTGAGGCCCTGTAGTGCCCCCAGCCCTGCCTTTTAAAGTCCTTAGCCTTGTTAAGTAATCAACCTTATTAGTACAAAACAATTATCACCTGGGAGTGCAATGATCAGTGGGGCTGCCCTATCAACAAATCAGTTAACACTCTGCTCAACCTCTACAGCTTGAACAAATATTATTATTTATGCAATGTCAGGATGTCACTAAATTACCTGTCTGGACCTTGGAACCTACTGAGAAACCCTTTCATAACAATGTGGTAGTAGGAACTTAAAATGCTTTGGTACCTGTGGGAAATCAAGTACAGTCAGACATCAGTTTACACAAAATACTCTGGTGAATCAGGTTCCAGAGAAGACATGTAATGAAAAAAAAAAATTTTCATTTATATTATAGGAAGTTGTAGAAGATTTGATTTGTATGTGATACTGAATTTTTAGTATTATAAAGATCACTGCTTCACTGCTTTCTAAATGCAGGTTTTGTTTGTTGTTTTTTTTTTAATTGAACACCATACAAACTTGTTTCCCTCTTATTTGTTCCTCAGTAATAACAAACTTACAAAATGCTGGGAAACCTTTGCTGTATAGTTTACCATTGCCAATAGATTCACTGAAGTTCAACTTTTTCAATTAGTGTTTTTCTTACCAGATATTTTGTCTAGGAACTTCTTTTAAAAAATGTGTTCAACGTGTTATCAAAAATTAATCCATGCAAAATACAACTTTTTGATTGCTTTCTAAGGCCTCCATCCTTCAGCAGCAACTTCTGGCGGGAAGGTGAAAATTTCCAAGGCTTAGACATGCTGCTATTCCACAGATTTAACTCACAAGGAAATTAATTTTGTGTTTCGATGAAAACAGTAAACAAAATCTGAAGCTTGTAACTAACAATGACTACATTAAAAGCAATAAAACTTCTATCAGCCCCATCTTTTAGGGTCTAGAGTGGGGAGATGGGAAGCAGGAAGATGGCTCATGCAACTGGAAATTTTACCACTGCCAGCAGGAACATGAGCAGAAATGAAGGCAGTCTTCAGTACTGTACTTCCCGTAGGAGTGCTTTATTTTGCAGACTTCGTTTTCCTTCAAGGCTTTGTAATTATATTTCCATAATTTAGCCATATAAACAATATTATGATTTAGGTACTTCTTTTTAATTCTATCCCATAAAAAGAGAAGATTTTAATTTCTCACTTATCAGTGTAATAGCTGGCTTATTAAAAACATGTGGCAGAACTAAGTGATAATAGGATATACTTGCTTTCTCATACTTCTTTTAGAAACAGCTTTTACATATCTCCTTGGGACAGAGCTTCTTGAACAATATGGCTCTCTTCATTGTAAAGTGATTATACCAAATTGAAATTCATATATCTGGTTCATGGACTTGCTTGTAGTTCCAAGACTAGATAATGTTAGCGTTGATCTTTAAAATAAAAACAAAATTGTAGTCATCACCTTACCCTGTTACTGAAAAAAGACTGTTCTCAATCATATTTCCTTATGATCAGCAGAGGTTTTTAAAGAATTCAAATTAATTTCTTATGAATTACTGTCAGCTAAACTATTTTTCTTGATTAGGATGTCTAGCACTATTTTACCAAAGCATCCAAGCCCGCACGAAGACATCTAAAGCACTTTATTTAACAGATGAAATACCCATACAGTTTTGGTTGGGTTTTTTTGTTGTTGTTGGCTTGAGTTTTTGTGGAGTTTTGTTTCATTTTTTAATAGAATGCAGCTCTTGGTTAAGTTATTAAGTCCACAAACCACCCATTTTTCAAATGCTGGTAGCACTGAATGATTTGTATTAATTTCCATGAGACTTCCAAAAATCAACTGTATTTGAAGACATGCAATTTTCAAGGTAAGGATCCATAAGCCTAACATTAATGAGAGAAAATAAACAAGGACAAAAACCCCACCTAGTCTCCAAAACTTGGCTGTATGATAAATTCATACCCTTAAACCAAAAGAGATGAGAAAGGGGAGTTAAATATTTTACTTTCCAGAGAATCAGATTAAAATAACATTTACATTATGACAACACATGTTGTCAACAACTGAATTAAGTTTTCAAAAGCCAATGAACAACAATTGTTGCTGTCAACTCACCCAATAAAACTCAATTAAATGAAAACCTGAAGCATTAACACTAAGTAGAAGCATTTAAAAATAAACATGAATAGAAGGAATTAAGTTGAAGGAAATGGAGGATATTTTTAAAAATATTATGAAAACCATATCCTGGAGATTGAAGAACAAGAGCTTTGTGAAAAAAATGAATTCCAGTGAACATGACAGTCTGTTTATTTTTATTTAGGTAAATATTTAGTAGATGCTATCACCGGTATTTAACTTTTCTTTTATAAACTCAAGTCAATCAAATAATTACTCAAGTTAATGAATGTACCTTGTATTTCTTATTAACACACTAACTTTCAATTAACTTTTCCATGATTAAAATGGGGGGAAATGTTTTAATGCAGCATTGCTGTAGGTCATTAATTCATGTTACAGCAACAAGTCTTTAATCTACAAAGTTTGAAGCCAATTAAGGTTGATTGCACCAGATTTGATCTTGGACACCACCGTGTGAATCTAAACATTATCAACCAAAATTGCTACATCATCACCAGAGTTTCAGGTGTAAAACAGAAAAATAACTATCTTAATTTCACAGAGGTGACAAAGCAATTTAAGGACCACATTACTAATACCGCATCAGTATTAAAGTGGAAGGATAAACTTGCAAGCACTTGCAATTTAAGAAATAGAGGCTGTACTTTACAGTCAGAGGGATTTAGTCTCTCAATAATTATTCCTGCTATGCATTATTACACAGTGTTAATCATCTAATCACAAGTTTTTAATGTTTTCTTAAGTTCCATATAAGTTGACATATCTGGGGAAAAAGAAAAACCATACTTGCTTTTGCAATAGCAAATAAATGGGCAAGCAGAAATAAAACACATAAGCAGTAAAGAAAAGCTGTAATAATGTTACAGGAAAAAAAGCTTTAAAAGTTATTGAAATAAGTATCTGGAAATTCAGGCAACCATGGAAGATGGTAATGAAGGAGATACAGTAATTGCTTATTAACTGAATACATAAATGTATTTACCAAGAACACTAGTCACCAATTGCATAAAACCTATCGGTAACAGTATTTGTAAGGACTTTGTTTTGTAATAAAGCTGTACGAACTGGGATATTTCAGTAGGTCAATACAGGTACCATAGACACAAAACCACTGACAATTTAGATCAGAAAAACATATGAAGAAAAAGGCATGATTAAAACCTTGATGTTTGGTGAAGGAAGAACACAGAGTAACATATCTGGCTTTTCATAAAATCTGAATTCATATAAATGTTTTCATATAAACAAATTCATATAAACTCATTTCTTATAAGAAATAACACCAGTGCAGGCCCTAACTTCTCAGACAAATGAAAAACAATACAGAGAAGTAAACTGAACCAACAGATTTCTGACAGTATTTCTTCAATCTAAAACCTCAATAGGGCTTGCTCTTCAAAGGACAAGTCATTATCTTTGGTATGAACCAGATTAAACTCCCAAAGCACGTACAAGTTAGAATTACCTACTGCTTAGGTGAGTGAAAACTGCTGAATCATGTTTTTCAACTTCATGTAGAGGTACGTACACCAAGTACGGTTACAGATAGATTACCAGCTATATGGAATTTGGGTGCATATTAAAAACAAAGTCTACAAAGAATACCAGTACTCAGTATTAAACATACTGTATTTTGAAGTATGCCCAGACTACCTTAATTTTCTTTGTGGTAGATCAGTTCTATGTTTTCTATTACATAGATATAAATTCTTAACAATAGACTAACATTGAGTAGATAGGGAGCAATGGCAGCTGATTTGCACCCCAGGCCTTTCTGAACACAGAATGATGCAGTTTCTCTGTCAACTGGTAACATAGCTATAGATTCGATACCTATAGATGCTTAGATTTCTCATGTTCAACTAAGAAATCCCCTAAATGTGGATGAGATAGCAACCATACTATGTTTAGCAATAGTTTAGTGGAATAATTCATAATCCTAATTTCTAATCTGTTTATATGAAATACATATTTCTATATAAACATGTATGAAAGAATCCAGAAGATCTAGCTATCCAGAAGATATTCTGTTTTTAATTTCCTTCCGAAAATTTGAGACAGCTATACTATTTTGGACTTCCTTATTCTACTGTATTATTTTCAAGTGAAACCGATTGAACATTCTTTGCTAATCTGTTGAACTCTGTCAAACTCCATTCGTCTAAGCTAAATTCCACAGAATACATTTAATATATCAAAATAAAGGAAATTTACAAATCACTAGGCACCATGTGCATTGACCTTCGCCCTTCTTTTGAATTTGCAGTATGGTTCATTTTAGTCAAGCTGTTGAAACATTTGTGCCATAATGCATCAAATTAAGGCAACCAGCTGTGATGTTTAATTTAAGCTCAAAGTTTACGATCTACAACTACACAATACCTTAGGGAATAACCGATATTTCATGTTACTAAACTAAATGCAGTTACAAAATGGTTACAATCTTCCCTACACTTTACTCAGAGCACATTGTCATTTAAGCTTTGGGTCTGTAAAGAGCACAAGTATTCAGTCAAACTTGTGTATTATAGAGAATAAATGAACAATCACTTTTACCCTTTGCTGACTACATAGATACAAAGCCTTCTGGTCTAACGTGTTGTTAGATTACTCCTATATTTTATCCTTCATTATGTGTAATGGAATTTCTCCATTTCTGCAAAAGCGAGAATTAGGAAAAGTCATTAACCATTTTTTCATAATGCACCATTTTTAGCAGATATTTTGCCCAAACAGATACGGTACATGGAGTTGAAGAATTGGAATAAAAACAACAACACTCCCCCCAAGCATTTTCTAGCTATGAAGCACTCTTGAAAGAAAATCAACGATTAAACCCTTGTATTCTACTTGACAACAACAATGTGTAAAAGGAGAAAGAAATTATGCTTTATGAATGATTAAGTAACAATACCTTTTGGAACGCCTTGAAAAATTAATAAAGGAGAGAAAAACTAAGGTATGTATGTATATCAGATGTAAAAGGTGTGAGAATTAATGTAACAAAAGTTGAAACTTCAGGTTACTCATCTAGAAAGGCACAAATCCGCTCAAATATTGATATGTGGCAAAAACATCATTCATATAACTAGCTCACTACTATGTTCATCAGTGGTCAGCTGTTCTTTCAAAAAGAGTAACTATGGATGTGATGGTTTATAAACAAATGATACATGAAACATATGCTCCAACTAGAGAGACACATTGATGACTCTCCCTGACAATGACAATGTGCCTTCAGTGAATTAGAAAACTGATTTTCATTAATTCTGAAGTGTTCTGGATAGCTCTTTAAACATTTTCTTGGTTACGACTGACTTTAGCAATCTTCTGCAAGAGCCAAAGCACCCAGATAACATCAACAAAATAAAAGATCTTTGTGCTTACTGCAGCCTTTTGGTAACAAGCTTTGTCATGGGCAGAGAAGATTCCAGAATAAGGATGGTCATAATGGATGCAGCTCTGCCACAGGGGTGCTCGAGGCCTCCAGTTATTTTTTTTTCATAGTATAGGACCAATATGAAGGCAGGCAGCTATAGGAAATTTATGTAGATTCATTCAGTTTGGGTTTGTGCAGCTTCCCTTACCAGAAACTGGAAAATTACTACCACATCAACAAAATCTCTCAACTAGAACTTGCTTCAACTAAAAAGAGAAAAAAAAAATTACATTTTTCTTATTACTGCAAAAACAATGGGAAACTCTTCACCTTTAACGTGCAGAAACTCCTAGAAATTTTATATACATGTTAATAAAACAGATTCCCATTTTTATTTCTCTAAATTCATATTAATCACCACACTGCCTCCTGACCATATTTCAATCTTGCTTGATTGCATTTGGCAATTTCATCAAAGGGTCATGCGATTGAGAAAGCCATGCTGCTTGAAATATAAAAACAATACATTAAGATCTAGTGAAGGATGAAACCAAGCACAGAACCACTCTGAAATCAGTAGAGTCTGCTGTACTAACATTTGAAAACCGAAGATGACCTGGTATAACATAAGTGTTTGTTTTCTGCAACAATATTTCAAAATCTTTTCTTGAGACTCAGGAAAAAAACTCCAAAACCCAAAATGAACAAACCAACCTCAGCCTAATATGGTTTATAATTTTCTAAACAATTACTTAAAGAATTTTTTAAGTGAAAACCTGGTGAATACTTGGCTTGATCTTTAATAATACAATTATGAAGTGACAAACATATAAAAGTTTATGCAAACCATATGCCATCTGTACAATTTCAAACAAGCACTATAATTTCACTGTGAGAACTAGAAACTGTGACAAAGCAAAGTACTTTGTGGATACAAGATGCTGGAAGGCATAGCTCTAAAAACATCTACAACTTTTTCAACTGATTACAGTCTTTCATTCAAGCAGACACTAGTTACAATCCAGAGAGGAACAAAAACAACTCAACAAACTACAAAATAAAGATCCACTATAATTATACTTAAAAAACAGATTACTTCACAGTTAATTCCTCCTTTTTTTGCCTACCAAATACTGAAGTCATAATTTCATGTTACTCTGGTAAGAGTGAATTAGATCAAGTGCCTGTACAAGAAGGATTTAAATTCTGTTACAAGAATACACTACTTCAAGAGTTGCAAAGAAACCCCAGAAAATGAATCCATAATTTACATTTTTCAAGGTAAAAACAAAAACCCCAAGTTGAAACACTTGGTTTTAAAATGTAACATTATGCTTAACAAATATCTAGAAAATGTCAATCATGAGTAATTTTGTTCTGCTTTTAACAGTTAATGAAGAGTATTTCAACTTCAGTAGCACTTTCCTTAGTGGCCATGTAAATACCAGCGAAAAGTATTGAAAGAACAATGTTCATTTCTTTCCCCAAGAATTAGCTGTGTCAAAGACTTCTTGGAGACAATGGCACATTTAAAATTCAACCAAAGACTTGTCCATAGATGACTATGGATCACAGAATGTGGAAGGGGCCAGATCATCCAGTTCCAACCCCCTTGACATGGGCTGGGACACCTCCCACTAGACCAGGTTGCTCAAAGCCCCATCCAACCTGGCCTTGAACATTTTCCTCCTTCTATTTCTATTCTACATTCTAGAAGGACAATGGTTTTCTAAAATTTTGAAGACTTACCTTGAAGTTCCTTTTTACTAAAGATATGTGTATAATTTTATTAATAGATTTAATGTTTGACAAACGAATTAGGAAAAAAAATCCTTATATTTTGTAGATTATTAAATATTAACAGCTAAGATTTGAGCCCTGTCTGGAGGGGAACACAGCAAGGGAAAGAGGGTGGTAAAGTTTATATTTTTCCACTAATCTGAATATATCTGTTTATATGAAATAACAGGGATGGTTCATGAAAATATAAGTTCTGGAAATACCAAGAATTATATACTCAATGATTTTAGGGTAAACTCATATGAAAAATATTTCATTTTTTCAACATGGACTACAGTAAAATCAACACTGAAATGACCTATACCATAATCCATACAATCTATTTCTATAACACATTAGTGCTATGTTCAACAAAATCTTACATTCTACACATTTATTTTTTTCCCAGAACATCTTAAAAAATCAGTGATTCCTAGTACGTTCATGGAAAACTAGTCAACAGGTTTTTTTAAACAGCAGACACACTCGTGGATTTAGAGCTTTAGAACTGTATTCCGCAGAATAAATTCCTGTGAGGAAAATTCCATTTTATTCTAAAGTTTCAGGACATTACCAAGTGCCAAAGTACTTAAGTAGTTTATACATTCGACAAAAAGTCCCGTGGAATAATGGAAATATTGCACTTGCTCCCTTTCAAAATAAAAGCTTTGCTTGTCATTGGGCTTTTATTTTTGTTCGAGATTAATAAATTACTTTTTTAATTACAAGGAAGGCTACTGATTGGTGGGTATAGGATATGTTTTTTGGAGAAAAGCATTGTCTTCAGGGTAAGTTTCATTTTCATGGCTGAAAAGCCCTTCTAAACATTAAGTCATGTCACGTAAACCACTGTAGAAGTGGCTTGTCAAACATAGAAATGTATGGCCAAACACAGAAAGTACCTATTCTTCATGACAAAAAGGATTTGAAGGCTTCAGTACCCCTTATTGGTCAGCTTGTTACACCTGCTCTTTCTGTAGTTCAAGGAGAGCAAGAAAGCTCTAGAAAGGAGTGGGAATCGGCTCCCTGCTCTGCTAGGGAGTGCCAGAGAGACTTCCAGCAAGTCACAAACCCTGATATGGGCAGTATTGGTTTTACACACATAACATTGCCATTCCAAAGTGTAATACACATTTCCTAATCTAAATGCACAGCCTAAGCAGCCTATGAGATACATATCACAGTGAATTGCTAATACAGATGTGCATATTTTATTCGCATCTGCAGATCTGAAGGAAGATTAAAAATTTATTGGGAGAACATATGAATACTTATTAGACATATTAGTACATATCATTACTTGTGGAGACAGTGTTAATTTCTTAATTCCACATTAATTGAAGCAAGGAAATGGAAAGTGATACAAATTAGTCATGCTGAATATTGATGGAATTGGGGTAGGAATATAAAGCAATATTGAAAATATTTGCATATGTATGTAAATACATAAATATCCACAACTAAGTTAACAAATAGGTAGACAGAGCTCAGCTTTGTTTTCCTCTATTTGGCTCCTATCAAGACTGGGGTGCTAAACTAAACCACTGATCATGAGGGACATTATCTCAGTACTCAGTGATCTCATTAACATCATCTCCTTTATAGACTGGAAGAGAGAAGAAATCTGGACAAAAATGGAATGGAGTACAACAAAACCAGTCTTGAAATTGTAGTCTGAGACCAGACAGTCTGAAGCCAGAAAACCACACTACATATCGATTCAGTTAATGCCTGAAATGGAAAATGTCTAGGTGTCTACACACACATGAAATTGAGAGAATATGGAAACAATCTCCAAACACTTACCAAGAATGTATCTGGAAACAAATTTTAAGCCTACAGAAATACTATACATATATATATTTGTCATATATATATTGTCCTGAGACAATACTGGAGACCTTGAAAGGTGACCTCAACAAAAAGACAATCTCTTCAGTATCCACAGTGTTAAAGAAACACCATTATTTGAAGACTCCCAAGCACAGGACAATTTTGCTGAATCTGAATTTCAGATGAAAGACTGACAATTTATAAATGTCAATGTCATACTGCTATAAAATAGTAATACTGGTTGCATATATGTGCATGTAGGAGGACAGAATTTATTACTCTCTAGAAATTTGATGTTGGTATTACCCATACTGATGGTTGAACTTAACATTACACATAACTTATAAGAGTCATTCTTATCTATCCTTACTGTTCCCCCTCAAACCCAAACCATCCAGTTGCTTATTTCCACTGCATCTCTTGCATCCCATCTAGCACTTATGTGACCATGTGATGAGCTGGATCAGCTCTTGGACATGAGAGCAAATGGATTTATTTTTGTTATATCAGTTTTCCATTATATTCAGATTGACACTGTTCAGTCACTAGCCCTTAAATTGGAAAGAAAGGAAAATGAACAAAACCATCCCTCAGAGAAGCAGATTCCACAGTCAGATTCAGTAAAATTGACTGACAGAAGTGTGATAAGAAGTGTGATTAAGGGAGTGGAACATCTCCCTTATGAGGAGAGGCTGAGGGAGCTGGGTCTCTTTAGCTTGGAGAAGAGGAGACTGAGGGGTGACCTTATTAATGTTTCTAAATATGTAAAGGGGGAGTGTCAGGAGGATGGAGACAGGCTCTTCTCAGTGGCGTCCAGTGATAGGACAAGGGGGAACGGGTGCAAGTTGGAACACAGGAGGTTTCGGGTGAACTTTTTCACTGTGAGAGTGACAGAGCACTGGGACAGGCTGCCCAGAGAGGTTGTGGAGTCTCCTTCTCTGGAGACATTCAAAACCCGACTGGATGCATTCCTGTGTGACCTGCTCTAGGTGGTCCTGCTCTGGCAGTGGGGTTGGACTAGATGATCTTTCGAGGTACCTTCCAACTCCTAACATTCTGTCATTCTGTGATACTTACAGAAACCAAGCATACATTTGGAAGGATTGGGATATTATTCTTTTACCCTCTAGTGTTGTCTACCATTCAAGAACTGGAAGGAAGACCCAGGTGGGACATAGAATGCAAAGGAGGCAATTGCTACAGACATGTTATTAAATAATGCCACTCATGGACAGAGCATATTGTGGATGTAGAAAGTGTAGACTGATTCAAAAATCTATTTGGCAGATCTGGAGAAGGAAAAAGAATAAATCCATCAGTGTTTATAAAACACAAAGATAAAACTTCAACTCAGAATGCTCAACCCAGGAAATTACTGTACAATGTGAAGCTATGCTAGGAAAAGCAGTAGTGTAGTATCTTCCCCAAAGCACCTCTGCTCCTGAACACTATTAAAGATAGCGCTGTGTATGAGACAACTATTTCAGTTGAACCAACTGATGATGGTTCTCATATTTTTTGAAATAAATGATTGTTCTTATACCCTTATATTTTTATGACCTTATGGAGAAAGAAGCAAGCATTACAATGAAGAAGGCAATACAGCTCACCATGAAATTTCAGGAAAATTAAAGCCTAACTTCTGGCCAAGCACTTTAACACATGCCTAATTTTAAGGTCATGCATAATTCAAACTACTTAGAAAAAGCCCTACATATTTAAATCACACACAATGCTCAAGTGCTTTGCTGCAGCAAAAAACGACTCAAGAGGACAGCATGAAACTACTCATAGCGTTCCTAACTTTTCAGTTTTAGATTAACTTCTGGTTTATTATAATGAAGAGTTTTTGAATACAATTGACTCTGCCAGTGTCTTAGAGATTGTGTGCAACTTTAACATACTAGTACCATTAACGTTTTTTGAAAACTAAACAATTTATGTCACTTTTCAATAAAGATAAAGGGGCATCACTGAAGTCATTAAATGAGAGTAAGAAATCTTTAGATTTTTTTAATATGGTTAAAACAGTCATTTTACAGATGTCAGGTTTTTGCATTTTTTTTGTTTGCTTGTTTGGTTTTTTGTTTTGTTTTTTTTGTTTGTTTATGGTTTTTATTTGAGAGTTAAGTCATATTTTTCAGTAAATGAGAAAATCTATGACTTCAAAATACAGATTTTAATTTCAGAAGCTGTTTTCCAACAGCTGAAACAAGAAAAAAAAAAAAAGAAAACCAAGAATTACATACATTCATCTTTACAAACCACAATCAAGAATGAGATTTTTATTTCCAATAGAAATCAACTTTATCTTGATTTCCAATCTATTCTTTCCCTTATATGACTGTATGATAACATTTATCAATGAACTACAGTAATTGTCATGCATAGGCAATTTCTACACTAATTCTTTGTGTAGAGTATACTAAAAGGTTTTAATTGCTAGGCTTCTTTATCATAAGAAGTGTCCTTTAAAAAATATATTTTTTTTCAGTGCTACAAAATGCTCTTCCTCTTTGAATTAGCAAAAACCAGCTACTGAAAACATTTCAGTCCTATAAACAACCTGTGTCCAAATATAGCACAGAATACATTTTTTGTAATAATGAAATTTCTCTTAATACACAGAGAAACAAAAACATTATTGGGCAAACAGAAACAATTTAAAATTCTTCTACGTACTTTGTTTGTTACATTAGTTACCAGCTCCCTCTGAAATCTCAGTAAATGGGAACATGGGAAGAGATATAATAAAGTTAAAAATTCAACAGCTTTTCAGCAGCAACCAACTAAGCTGTTTCTTGTCTACACAGTGTGTTAGTTAGGAAAGCAACTTCTTAGTGAAACAGACAAACCTGTATATTGTATATCTTGGCCTTTATTACTTTGCATTTACACTGACAGAAAAGCCAACTGCTTAGTCTGGGTGCTTAACATTTATACAGTTCATACCATCATAAGAGAAGCAGTGCCTGCTGGCAAAACCTGCACTTGTGCAACCTAGGCGTACGTGAAATACAAAGGAACAACGGTTGGTTTTATACCACGTATTAATTTGCTGCTGTAAGGCAGAAGCCAGCTGCATTCAGCAGCTTCATCTTTCAGACCTACTCTTTAGAGACTTCTGCACACTCATATGGCAACAAATAAGCTCTGCTACAAATGTCACTCTGCTGAAAGAGCAAGCTCTGCTGGCATAAGAGCTTTTGAACAGCAGCAAATGGATCCAAACTAGGATTTGTATTATATAAAATTAAATTTAATGATTTTGTAGAAAACAAATTGTAGGAACACATCAAAGTTTCCAAGCAACAATAGCCTCTGTATTGCAAAACACATCTCTAAGGGTTTAAAGGTACACCAATTTGGACTTAAATTGACTGAACTAGATGAGTAGATCCGCACAATGTATGAAGACAATGGTCCTTGCTATTCTTTAACTCCATAATCATGGCCCTTCAACTATGAAGTTAGTCCTTAAGTTATGGACAAAATACATCTCCAGGTATGGGTACATTCTGGTAATGTTCACTCATAATGAAACAGTCCATTCGAAGCTTACCAAAAAGCAGCTTTCCACCCTTGCAAAGAAAAGGAAATACATTTGTAACCTCAAAGCAAACATCTTATGTTTAACACATTAAATTAAACATTGCAACAGTGAGGATAGTCAGCTCTGTTTTGCAACAGGGGGTTTAATGGAAAATATTACTTAATGGAGAGAGAATTTTCTATCCCACTAATTCATTTTGCAGTGATTCAAGTCCAATGTACACATTTAACATCAATTGTCATTAATAGTTTCCCATTTAATGTCAACTGAAAATCACAGATTTCCTCCTTGTGATAGCACTTAATTTCAGGTACTACAATGGCTCTCAGATATCTTTTTCAACCTTTCAGTAAAATATATGGAGTCCCTTTATAATTTCATTCAAGTTGTTTTGGTGAAAGACTATTTGAAATAACAGTTTTAAACAACCATACTGAGAAAAGAATTATATGGTGATAATGCCTCTATACTTATAGCCTGAGAACAAACTGACAATTAATAATCCTAGATAGCATTAAAAAAATAAACCTACAATAATCTGGAATTCACTTAAAAATTTGTCTGATACTCTTGCCAGCATTCAGCAAACCCCACCACAGGACTATACTCTTCAACTGCTTGTCCACCCTTGACCCCCTGCATAGAAGCACTACAATTCAGTAGGATCTCTCTTTGCTTCCTTGTGAACATTACCTTCCTCTTTTAAATGTTTCAGTTGCAGACTTAACTTGTATTAACAACTGATCCCACAGGTAAGAACAAAGCTGGGAAATCTGCAATTCTTAAGGTACTCTATCTTCAGCATAGTCAACTTGCATAATTTAAATATTTTCAAAGTAGCCATTTTCAAGAAAAATTAAAACTTGCTTATATTGAGAAAATATATAATTGAGTAAACAGCAAGCAACACATGGGAAACAAGGGGAAAATTTTCAGTTTCCCTCTACCTCTTATAAAAGGAAATAACCTGCAACTACACAAGCATTCTGACAGGAACAACTGCAAAATCTTGGGAATGTGAAAAACCTTATCCAAAGGACATTTTTAAGATGTAAATTATTTTGTTGAATTTCATAAAGGCTAATAGGCATTCTCATAATGGCACTTCAAATATAAGAACATCAGAACTATGCACGTTTTTAATGCATGTGAGAAATGAAAATGACTGTATTTTGAAGCACTTCCCAAAGCACACAGTCTTCCTCTCATTATCAATAAAGACTACACATAAAAATATGTAGGTCTTGTAAGTTATATAGCCAGCATTTAGGACACAGTTGCCCTATTAATTACTAAGATATAAGTGATTTCACTTTCTTCACAATCGAAGGTTTCCAGCATTTGAGAAAGTGGTCAAGGATTTAGCATAGCCCTTCCAGAGTGTGACCTCCCATTCCAGAGCTGTGAATAATTCAGTAAGAGCCAGCCTTTTAACAAAGCTCTTTAGGTGCCTTAGGATTCAGTCCAAGTTACAAGTGGAATAAACCAAACTGCCAGATGTCTCGTCTCCCCTAACTTCCAGTAAATATAATGCCTGTAAGAGGCTTAATGGCTTCCCTAAAATTATTGTGCTTTATCTTACAGAGATTGTTTAATTTGTGACTTAGAGACTGAAGACAGACATTTACACTTGGACATCTCATTTTTAAGTATCCCCCATCAGAACTAAGCAATGTTCAAATATTCAAGGCTTTAGTTTGTTTTAATTATTGTTGCTTATATTTTGAACACACAGATTCCAAAATTTATTCTGTATTTCAACATATTCTATGCATAGTATCAAATGTAAGCGTCACTCAGTCTAAATACAAAAACCAGATTTTGGCTTTGAACTTTTGAGAGATAGAAACAGAATAAAGCTACAAAAGATCTATTTAATCAATATATTTAGAGGAAATGTACAACGAGAAACAACATTCCCTGAGACAAAAGACAGAGCTATCTGCAGGAAACAGAGTTTAAGTGAGAGCAAAGATCAATAATCATCACAAAATAACCGTATAAAACTCTTCCACAGCAAATTTGTTTTCTTTGTATCCATAATCACATGGCACAAGTCTGACCTAATCAGCTGTAACAGAAATTTTATCATCAACTTCTAGAAGCAACTGGTATCTGCTTGCTTGATATTGTAGAACTGCAGAGGTTTTTAATATGATGAATCATTCAGAGATAATCAGAATTGAATAAATTCTGTACTAGTTCATTCATTAACAGCAAAATTTTATGCTATCACCTTACATTCAAGATCCCATTATCTCTTTAGACCTACACTGATGATATCACAATGGCTTAAACGCTACAATAATGGGACTAGCAGGATTTTTATAAACTGATTAGGCACTGTAAGGGAGGAATACTGATTTTTCCCCCTGCAACCTGTGCATCTTTCAGCAATTCACAGTCACTGAAAAGCAGCAAAACATGGAATTCAAGTGAACATTTCAGTCACTTCTTAGAGAAAGAAGACTTCAAAATGCTAACAGAACAAAGAAATAACGTTTTTAGTGCTTACTAAAGTCACACATCGTATGTTGAAAGTTGTGCAAACAATCCATTTCAGATCACCTTAAAAAGAAAATACAACCTCATATGACACTACATAGCTGCTCATCAAGGTGGCTCTTGAATATACCCGATTCACATTACAGCTCCAAGGTGAGAGGAAAAGATCATAGCTTTAAATCATTTTATAGAAACCATAGCATCTTCATGGTTAAGAGTAAGGAGAAGTCCACTTCCACTTTATTCCATGACATACACTACGTCACCCTTCCAGGCGTAAAATCACATGCAAGCCATTTAACTTAATCCCACAAAACAAGTCACCAAAACCTGAACCAGTCTGGAGGTGCATCCATATAGACATTTGAGTTCAGATAGCAGTTCAAAATGTAAACTCTGCTATGAACTTTTGATTCGTACCAGGTAACAGTCTCTGTTGAAGTGCATGAACTCAGTTCCTTTCAGATCAAACGGAATCAAAACGCACGTGTATTTGATGAATACACTCGGTATGCTTCAAAAAGAAGCATGACCTTCAAGACAATTTTAAACTGAAATTAACTGAATGTTAATTTGGTCGTAGAAGTGAAACCAAAGATACTCCAAAAGCCACCAGACCTGCCTTGCTGACCTGGAGGTCCTCTTCTGGATTTTTCTCTGCACAGGTTCAAAACATAGCCATACTCCCAGAAATGTTCTAGAAGTCCATGAAAAAAAAAAAAAAGAAAAAGAAAAGCCTGGTGTGTAATGGATGGCCTTTCAAAGGAGGACAAATGAACCATCAGTTCTTTTTGATTCTACTTGAAATTAAAATGACCTCTTCCAAAATCCCCAAATAAAACCAAAAAGTTTATTTTTAATAAAAATTATCTGCTACTTGAAAGAGCGCACTAAAATTTGTAGAATCTAAGTATCCTAACACTAGGGAGAGAAAAAACTTCTCACTTTCAGAAGTCATCTACAGAAAAGTAGATTAAACCCTTGTGGAACTGCACACAAAAAGCCTAGAACTGCTGAATGTTCATTTCTGCTGAAGAAGAGAGGTCCCCACAGTGGTTTAAATGGAGTTTACCTTTATTTTTAACAGTATTGTAAAAGAATGACCTGAATGGCACGGTATGTTCAGCCATACTTTTTTAAGAATGAATAAAAAACCCCCTTGTGTTAAATAGACTGTAAGGGCTTCTCAGATGATCATTTGGAACTCTATCTTTTAGAGCTTAAAGGGTAATGTACTGTTTGAAACCCCTGTGACACCAAGTTGCATATCTCTCCTTACAAAGGTAGCTTTATATCTCTCTAGGTGCTCATTACAGTATATTCTGTATATATACCAAAAAATGCCCTGTCTATTAAACTATAACACTGTACTCTCCTCTTACTGATTTAAATGTCTCTGACCCAAGAGAAAAAACATTTTTTTTCATTTTTTTTGGGGGGGACAATAAAAATATAGTCTACCAAATTCATGAAGACAGTAATATAGTTTTGGCAGGGTGAGCTTCCTTTGGATGACCATGAAGAGTGAGAGATAAAAAAAAGAGCACAAACATTCTTTCTTTCATTCTTGTTCATCTCCCCCAAGCCTAGGTGGACAAATATATGTAATTCTAATATCCCAACACCAAGAGAGTCTCATACCATATTCATACCATATTTAGCTTTTTGGTAACTCCTCAGTCAAAGCTAACATATTCTGACTTAGGAAACCTTTTTTTTTCAGGACAACTGAAACACCCCTATAAGCTGACGCTAGTGTCTAAAAATCACTCAAAATCATTTCCTACCTATGGTTCATTAAAATTTAGATCTGTTTTAATGCACTTCTGATTCCTCTGGGTGACAAAAATATTACAGGATTCACAGCAGTTGCAGTGAAAAGGACAGTAATAATCACCTCCAAGAGATGACCCTGTGAATAGAAGAGGAATTTTCTCTAGTATGCAAGCACAATTTTTTGAAATCTTCCCTAAAGGCCATCTGCCAGTCTGGCTGATTTTGAGATGACACTCTTATAGCTGTTATTGTGTACTTCAGCTACAATAAACCAGAAGTCTCTGAAAACAAAAAGAATTACTAAACCTTCAAAATTATTCTCTTGTTTTCTTCCTTTTTACCACATGAAGTCTGAGAGGCACTGTTGCTATTTTACTTCAGAAAGATCAGCTTTCAATGTTTTATACAGATAAGGGGTGTGTGTGTGTATTATATGTGAGATAACCTATGGCAATGTCAACCTTTTCCTTTATTCATTTCCAACCTGATGATAAAAATAACACCCTGTTCTTTTGGTTAGTTGGTTAAGGTCACACCATTAACCACAAAGGGAGATATTCTATGATTCTATAAGCAACTTAGTTAACATCGGCCTTTTTTGCCCTGTTCTATTTCCAGTGCAGTGCACAAATCATCTTTAAACCAAGAGACACAATCTGATCTAATGAATGACAAAGTAAGCTGCCAACAATCTTTACGTGTGAGGTATTACATTAATATACCTGTCCATCAAAAGCATGTTATTAAATAAACGAAGCATTCTATTCTTCTTCTATAAAATGGATACTTACACTTTTCCCTACTAGGCATGCAATGGCAGGACTTGCTGTAAATCAGCACAGCTCATCAGCACATCAAGCAGCTACACTTATGTGCGCTCGCTCAAGACTTAGCCCTTATTGACAAATAAATCTTCATGATAAGAAATTAGACCTTTCTTTCCTCTTATCATTTCACACCGAAGTTTTGCAGAGAAAAAGTATAAGTTACAAAAATTACATTTTTACATTTTAAAATGGTTTCATTGTGATTACAGCTCTAACTTAGTATTTATTTGCCGATTTTTTTAAATACTTCTCATCTCTCCTAAACAACATACTTGGGTATTAACACAATCGCTTTTGTCACCACGAATGAAGCCTACATGTAAGAGTGTTCATGGCACAACTTGAGATGCTTCCCAACCTTGAGGGACAAACAGAAAACAGCTACTCTAGGGCTGGCACAAAGGAATGCATTATTGCTTCAAATCCTACAACGGAATAAGAGACTACATGGCTCTAACCCTAAGACATAGAATGGGATGCTATCAACTTGTTTTCTGTACTGCATTTCAATTCAAACCAGACACAATACAGAATCAAGTCCAATATAGAATGATGTACAGCTGACAACTGGGATAGCTAAAACAGGGTTTTTTTAAACGGCAAAGAACCATGCACAAACCTGTCCATGCAATTCTGTCACAATAATTACATACAAAAAAACAAAGCAGCCAACATTTCACAGAAAAAGGAAGGATATTTTCACTTATTTTAGCATAAAAACAGATGATCTGTGAAAGATGTCTCCTTGAACATGACCTTTCTCAACTGCATTAATTAGTAATAAGTATAAAATTCTACTGCTACTGCCATGCCTTCTGAGAAATATAGCACTATTCATAGTACAATTCAAGAACTACTTCACTTCACCATGGGAGAATAGCAGCATTACAGAGCTATGCAATATTATTCTGTTTTATTTACTCACATTAGTGTATACAAGTGCAAGGACACTACTACCAAAAAACACAAAGGGAATGCTAAAGATTAATAGAGCTCTATAAAAAAAAAAAGCGAAAATCATAATGTTATGTTATGTAACCAAGTTTGACACTTCTTTAACATTCTTCACCAATAAACATTTGTAATTCTGCAGCCTGAAGTCATTACCAAGAAAGCTGATAAAGAAATGCTAAGACATTCACAGAGCTAAACTTGTGTAACCTGTAAGTGTGAGGCCCTTAAGACCACTTTAAAGATGCTCCTCCATAAGTTAGACATATGGTACAATACAGTTATGAAGAGATATTGAGCAAACTTATTAATATTTGATGTTGACACTTTTAGTGCCCACTAGTGTAAGTATACATAAATGCCTGAAAAGCATTTCAAAATTTACCTTACACAAAAGCCTCTTCCTGTATACTAGGAGCTACCTGGGCAGGTGGCAGCAAATCTTCAGGAAGAGGTGAAAAACTTCCTTACCTTTCTAAACAAACTTCTTTGCGTTGATCAACTCTATTAGCATGGGAGGTCTTTTCTGTTAATTGCATTGTGACAAGTCAAAAATGATAAAACTACAAAGCATTCTGTGCAAATGGATGATACTGATTACCAAAATTATAACAGCAAGATATAAAAATTAAAAAAGAATATTTTTGAGCAGTGCATGCTGAACAGTTTACAAATTTTACAAATTAATGATGAGATAAAGGCAACTCAGTCAAACATATTACAAACAGCTCATTTCAGGTCACAGTCCTGAACATCACTTTTAAACGCTATGTTTTACTGCTTTTTAAGTGCATTGCTTAACGTTTCTTTTAGAAAATGTTTTTGGATGTTTTATAAGTGCATTTGTTCAACATGACTTTTAAAAACTGTATTTTGATGGTTTTTTACTTGAGTTTGTTTAACATTATTTTTAGAAAATATCTCATATTTGATTGAGTTGCCTTTACATCATAGTTAATTTTTGGTGTCACACNACATGGTCCTATGTAGTGCTGAAATTCTGAGCTGTATTCACTCATACAGTCCTCCCTCTCATTTTTTTAAAATTCTTTAATCTACTTCAATTTTATACTGTTAAATGTCCTTGACATGAAAATCATGTTTCCACACATGAATTTTCTTAGAAGTCTTGTTCTTAAAAATCTCTTACTTTCTTAAAGATATATCCCATTTCAACACTGTATACCATAGTTACTCAGGCATTCCTGAAGATTCAACTAAACAGAGGCAATGCTAAATTCTCAGCTCTAAAGGACACCTTCTAATAAGTCCTTGTGTGATTATCCCAAAGGGCAGTGTCCACATAGAGATATTATATATATATATATATATTCTTGTTGGGATACTAACTTATAATGCTTAGCCTCAAACTGAAGCTCACTTGAATTAATCTAACTCACTGTTAGAGCCCTTGCTTAAGGAAAAATCAAATTGAAGCTCACCAGCCTTTTTACACTTAAAAAATATGGGGGGGGAGGGGGGAAGGCTAAGGGGGAGAAACCCACAAAACCCCCTGCACCACAACACAAAAGCTTCTCCATGGGTAAGTTTCTCACATTTTAAGGGGAAGGATAGTAGACAACAGAGACACCATAGTATTTCACCTGTAAGTCATCAAATCTAGCTTAAGCCCACAATGAGTCAAAATGCCGTTATTATCTACCAGAAGATTTCTAACCTATGTATAATGAGCTGAATCCTGCTCCTACTGGGCAGGCACCTATGGCACCAATTATCATTTGTCATTAATATCCACCCTTGGTACAGTCTAATCAACCTGATAAGAGATTAAATGAACAAGAAGGTTGAACTTGACTCTTTCATGTCAGGTGATAATTCTCGACCAGGGCTCAGTCATATCAATAAAGCAGTATGGGAAAAGATACAAGAGAACAAAATTAAGACATAATATTTGGTGCCTGTGATAAGTTGATTTTTTTTATACTTATCCCTTCCTGAAGGCCTCAGGATGGCTAAGTAGAGCTAAAAATACAATTGTAACTAAAATGTATACAAATACGAAATCAATATAACTGATGTATGCTTGGCTCAAAGCAGAATTCCTTTCTCGTTTAATATCTCTTCACTCAAATTTTCTCTGATGTGCAATTGATCATTTCTTAAGGTGTTTTTAAAAGTAGATCTTAATATTGAACATATGTGCTTGAAAGAATAAGCCCTGTAGTATTAGGGCTTATTTATATTTCCAAACAGACTCTGACAGCAAATTGGAGAGCTTTGTTAGATATACTGTTAAGTAAAATGGAATAAACATAATACATTGTACTTTTAACTGTTTCCTCAGGCAAAGCGGTATGTATAGGAGAATACAGGTCTGTCTCAAGTCTTCCTTTTTCTGTGTTTGTTTCATTTACTTTTAAGCACATGAATCTATTTAGAGAAGGAAACACTACAGCATCTGGTAGAAAATGTGTTGTGACAATCATTTCTGCAAGCTGTTAATGCCTCAGTCCCACAGTTAAACATTAACCTGCATTTCAAGCATCTTTCCCAAGTTAAAAACCAATATCCACATCTTACCCACTAACAGGAAAATATTATTCAGCAATACGTTCCACATGGTCTCAATTCTTTATCCTGGCCTGAATCCATATTTTACAATTGTCTAAATAATAAGTTCCTAAATAGTAGTTTGACATTTGACATGATTAGAAGACACAGGAGGAGTCTAATAACTAGCTAAATTTTTGGGTAACACCCAGAGGAGAGAAGGATCATGTTTTCAATTAGCCCAGCACTCCTTAAAATGCAGTAATGTAAATAATAATCTGATTATGATGGAATTTTATTATGATATTGAATAATAATATGATTTATGCTCAGTGTCTAAGACCAGAAGCTTAACAGTATGCTGAGCTACCTTGCCAAGGACATATCCAGCAAATGACTGGAACAGATTTTTTCCCCCCTTCTCAGTGCTGTGGAGACTGCACCTGAAAATAACACACATTGTTTTGGGGTCCACAGTACAAGATGTGAATGCAAACTGGAAAGAGTGCAGAACACTAAGATGGCAGATTAAGTGACATACAAGGAGAGGTTCATGAAACTGGGTTTGTTTAGTCTGAAGGAGGGAAGGCTAAAGGAGGATTTATTTGCTCTCTTTCACTATCGAACAGGGTGTGGAGCAGCAGCAGCGAGATTTTTCTCAGATGGGCACAGAGAAAAGCCAAGAGCAACAACACATGTTGCAGTGAGAGAAACTCCTACTGGACACAAGAAGAAAAAAGTTTCCACAGAACTAGTCAGATGGGTCTTCCAAGGAAGCTGCAGATTTTCTGTCCCTGGAGAATTTCAATATGTGTCTAGAAAAGGCCCTTTGAAGTGAACACTGCTTTGAGCCAGGAGGTAGGACTAGAGCACCCCTGAGGTCCATCTCACCTAAATTATCCATCATTTTAAGTTACCTGCTTTTGTTCTAGTATTCTCCACTAAGAAGCTTGTGTGGTAGGCTACACACAGTTTTTAGTTGCATATGTTTTTTTGGTACACTTTTGAAGTGCTATTTCCAGCATCTAAGCTAACACATACAGAATATTAGTAAGTACATAGTACAGTGTTCCAATAAATAGTGAGATGACAGAGGTAAAAAAATGAACATCAGATGACTTGGGCTTTAGAATTTTCTATATAAGCCTGCTGGAAGATGTAAGAGTTAATAAAGACATTTATGTTTCTAATCTATGATCTTCAACTAGTCTTACAGGGGAATGGTTGATTTTTAAGTTATTTTTTATCTCAGTAGGCTTTGGATAGGGATTCAGCTGAATACAGTAATTGAGCAAATAGAGCATGGGAAAGGATAGAATAACCCAAAGTTAAAATGTTTGGAGTTCAGCACTGTTCATAGGCAGGATTGCAATTCAGTTGACAGACTGTATCAAGAGCTCTCTGGCAACACGGTCACTGCTAAGCCTTCGTTGCATATATACTTCTCATGCTGAATTTTATGTGTTCTTTATCAGACCAGTCTCCCTTTTAGGGACTTCATGTATATTGGAGGTGTTAATAATTCATGAATAATGAAAATAAATTAATGCAATTAATAAAGAAAAACAAAGCTGAAATAAAATAATAATAAAAAAAACTTCATAAGACCTCCTGTTCTGCAGACATGCTTCCTTACTGATTCTAGGAATTATTGAAGACATAATCTGGGCTTTGCTGCTCTTAGAGGGTTCTTCCTTCCTATGCAGACAAACAGTTAACTGGATGTGCATGCAACACGCAGCTTCCTGATTCCCTATAGGTTATGCACATTTTGCATTTTGCAGTTAATTGTCACTTTACTGGTTACGAACTAGCACTCCTCTTTCTCCTCCTCAATTTGCCTAGATGATTCTGCAGGAAAACAAATTTTGGAAATAACTTACATGAAAAATGTTCTCTGTTTGGATACTTCTTAAATTTTCTTGGTTAAGCAGAATGGGAAAGGGTCAACTGGCCACTGGACACTTCCACACCGCCAGCTCACCGTTGGCACAACCGCACGCCGACCAGCAGGGGGCACTCACCCAGCCCCGTGACCAGCACGGCGGGGGCTGCTCTGCTCACCCAGCTCAGTTCTGCCAGGGAACCGTGCATGGGGGGGTGTGGGGGGGATGTGAGTCATACAGTGTGCAACACCAAAATTTAACGATGACGTAAAGGCAACTCAGTCAAACATGAGATATTTTCTAAAAGGAATGTTAAACAAATGCACTTAAAAAACCATCAGAACACAATTTTAAAAAGTGGTGTTCAGGACTGCGACCTGAAACGAACTGTTTGTCATACATTTGAATCGCCTTTATCTCATCATTAGTTTTTCATTTGTCAGGTTTGATTGAGTTAGAAGTCTGAGTACCCCCATGTTTGCAGTGGTCTTAAAAGGTGGACTTAGGGACAATTTAAATATCCTCAGTCCTCTCTATACCACCCTTCCCTACAGAATCTATTGCCCTGCTCTTGAAAGTAATATAATACATATGCAGTTCGGCTGAAAAATAAAATGAGCACTCCCGCTGCTTTAGATCATCCTTTAATTCCACCACATTTTATATTTCCAGCCTATTAACCTGAGCTCCTCCACAAGCACATCAGCCGCTCTGAAGCAAGTTTACATGAAGATAGTTTATTTTTCTTCCTTCTCATCACTATACTAGTACAACAGCTCCATTTATTCTTTCCAAACCCACAAAAATACAGCATCCTATTGCCCAACTAGCATTGTCTGGCAAAAATCTCACTTGTAAGCTGCAACACAAATACCACACTGCAAGAAAGTCTGGTTTTATAAAGTCCTGTGTTGATAATTGCTGAATTCTGATAAATACTACAGTCTGCAAACTCTATGAGTCTTCTGGTAAATCATGTGAGCTCCCTTTGAGAAAAACAATATCATCTGTAAGTCAAATTGGGAAATGGAAGATAAATGTCTTGCATTATTACTAGAAAACTCTAAAATATGTTAAGTACATTTCAATCACACTGAATAATTCATAAACAATAGCTCTGAAAGAAACTCCCAAAATAACCAAACCTGAAGAGATATATTTTCACTCTGTATTCCGAACTCAGCAAAGAATAGTAAGAAACAGTTTATTACTTATATTTTACTAGCCATATAGAGAAATCTAATGAAAAATATTTAGAATTGAATACCCTAGAAAAGCCAAATAAATGTATAATGTGTGAGATTAAATTACTTTACTTAACCAGCAGCTTATTTTCTTCTTGTAATTTAAATGTAATATACGGTTAAAAGTAATTAAGATTTTTTTTTTAATTTGACTTTCTGTCAATGACCATATATTACCTTTTAATCTTCTTCTAAATCAAGATGGGGAACAAATCAGTATGGGGAATAAACAGGAG
>VZRW01008066.1:335109-348412 GCA_013398125.1 Aegotheles bennettii | reverse complement strand
CCTGCTCCTTCTATCTCCGGTCCCAGTTNTGGTCAATTGCAGGTGGAGTTTTTATTGGCCTTTGGACTGTCAAGTCATTTAGTTTCTCAAATACTTCATGCAACAATTTCTCCACTCCCATGCCCTTTGTATCTCCTATGCCCGATGCTGGGGATCGAGGTTCCGACAGGGGCTTTTCCTCCCCCCTCGGGGATCTGCAATCAGGGCCACCCGCCACCACTGTCTGACTCGGAGCGGTTCCCGGCCGCATGGGTGCCGGGTTGGTACTTTTTACTTTTACATCTTTCTGTTCTCCATTCACCCCCTCTCCACTCTCAGGGGCCTCAGATACCGATAGGGACTGGAATAGCCGCAGGTGAAGATGGTGCTGGGATCAGCAGTGGGAAGGATACGTGCATGGAAGAACTGGAGGTGGACGATGATGTGTCCGAAGGGGTTTTAGTTTCTCAGAAAATCTCCTAACATTGGACTACATTAATATAACATTACTACATAGAGGAAGAAAATGCAGCCTCTCTTCAGGAGGCACAGTTGCTTTGGAAGGGTTTCTTTCAGTGCTAGAGGATGATTTTGTGCATAGTGCCATGGATGTCACAACATCTTTTAAGCATTGGGCAACTCCCAGGCTGGCAGGACACAAGACTTTGGGCTCACTAAGCTCAGGCATTAGTTTCCAGAAGGACATGCCCCCAACTGGTGCCTAAGCCACATTCTTTTAAAAACACAGGAATGAGTTTACAGCTGTAAGTACCCTTGCCCTACAGGACCCAGGCTGTAGAAGTTTGTACAGAGCAGTTTCTCTCTCCTACTACAGTAGTGGCAGAGTATTTGGCATTTCCTCTCCTTCCTCCAGCACCTTTGCACATACCAAGGCTGTGGCAGATTTTAAGGACTGTCCTCATAGATGTCTTTGACTTTATTTCCCCCTCCCCTGAGGCCAGGGTTGTAGCAGTGCAACACTAGAAGAGAAGGATGAAGGACTAAAGTCATGTGTGTCCCCTGAGTAACAGGGGAAGTGAATGTATGCCTGAAGGGAGGCTGCAAAGGGGACAGCGATGGGACAAGAGCCCATGGGCACAAACAAACACAGGAGATTCCCTCTGAACATCAGGAAACTTCTTCACAGTGAGGCTGACCAAGCCCCAGAAGAGGTGGCCACTCTCTGGTCTCAGGGATATTCAAAAGCCATCTGGACGTGGTCCTGGGCAATGAGGTGCCCCTGCCTGAGCAGGGGGGTTGGCGTGGATGACCTCCCCCCCTCCCTTCCATTTCAACTATTCTGTGATGCTGTGACTCAAGCCCAAGAATGTCATGACAACCCCCCCATCTTCAAAACTTAAAACCCCCCAGCCCAGCAGTGCCATCTCTCTTAACAGCACATGCCAAAAGCCAGCTTCTGACTCCACTTTTTTTATTAAAATACCTCATGTATATTGCTCACATTAAAATACAGCAGTAGTTTAGTTTTAAATATAGCCACAAATATAGACACTCAAAAAAACCCAAACCCACATCACTTTAATAAAACAAATAAATAAATCAGATTTGTTTATCAAAGTTCCAGACCATCAGGGTTAGATGGGAATCATTTCAGACACACGAGAAGTCCTAAGACACTGTTCTACCCTACCCTTATGACACTATTTTCTTGGAACACCACGTGCAGCCTATCTACAGTACATGGCCTAGAACACAGAGGCACTGGGTCTAGCGTGGTGGTTACTGGTATGAACCACAGCACAGTAAGATCCTGCTTTACAGTAGCTTTTGGATAATGTCCTATACTAGAATGGCATCACAAGGCAGTTCTGGGAAAGAGTAATGGAGATTTAATCTCTTGACACACATAGATAAGGGGTTTTTTTATCCAATTCCAAGCATGAGTGGATGCTTAGCCTTATCCTGCAAGTATGCAAAGCTTGAGCTGGTAATGAATTTGGTTTTGATTAGATGCTGACAACTATGCTCTAATGCAACACTGATATTAGGAACCAGTACACTTGTGCCTTCTGGTTTAGAAGTTATTTGGACTTTTGCATCTGGACAGCTAGAATATAGTTTTAAAAAAAACCATAGCACAGAGAGACACAATGCCTGGAGGCCAGGTGTCTGGCTTGTCTGGCTTTACACAGAAGCAGGCAATTAGAGCAAATTGCCAGGAATTTGGGAAAAAGGAAATAGGAGTAGCTTTATCATGGGCAAGACAAATAGAGGACATTTGCTCCATTCCACTCACCTCCAAACAAGTGAGAAAAAAAACATCTACAAAATAAATGTGCACTGCAGGATCGTGGATATTTCAGATCAGATCTGTAAGCTTTATCTTCAGTGAGAGTGTCCCAGAATGTGTGGAAAGAAAAGGACAGCAAAAAGAAGTCTTAATCTCTGGTTAACATAATGAAATTCAACAAAAACGCATCAATTCCCATTGTAGAGGCACAATTCATAGAAAGCTCATCTAAAACTTCAATGGAAACAAGTAAAAATCCTAGTCCAAAAATAAATAAAATGTAATTTACCGGAAAGTTATTTTGCTGGTGCAGTGCAAGGTAAGTAAGGTCACAGAAGTGCAGTATCACCTTTTCAGTATAAATACTTTCTACATAAGTCAGAAGAGCTACAAAATTAGTCTCCAAAAATAACTGTGCAACACATTTAGGACAGACAGCATGCTTATTAAATCCCAGTGTCTAAGCTACCTGTTTAAATAGGGTTTGCCGTTCTTGCGTCTCAGCTGCCTGAGGGAATTCTGAAGCTTGGTCAGAACCAAATTAATTTACATCTTCCTGTAAACAAGTTATCTGTATTATTGATCCCAGTATTCAGTAGCAGTTCATGCCACAGTGAGTCCTGATGTAGTTTTTTTTTAGTATTGTATTAAGAGCCACAGCTAGAACACCTCCTAAATCAGCAACTAGATTTGAATTATTCGTGTCTGGCATTGCGTAAACATTTCTTTCAGTTCCTTCTGTTTGATTTCATTTACAGCTTCTGGGTCTGCAGGGCTCTTCTGGACCTTTGCCACAGCAAAATTAATTCCTTGAGTCAATCCTGCTTGCGTGATGTTAGCAACCTGGACCATGGAACTGCGAATTTTAGCAAAAGGAGAGACAGCTCTACTGCTGCTACCGTCAGCTGGAGAGGGAGTCATGTGGAGTCCTGTCTCAAGGTTACCAGACACAGATCCTGGGCTTTTATGAGACTTAGTGAAGTCGGTCCCACCAACAGCTAAGAGCTGAGGATTTGGCTCAGGCGACTGTATGTCCAACTTAGATGGCCTGGAAGGAATATCTCCCATACCTTCACCCTTGGTTTCTGCCTCCTTAGATGTATTATTGCCAGCTTGATTTATGTGATGGGGCTCCTGAGAACCAGCCTCAGCCTCCAAAACATCTGACACCTTATTTTGAGCATCATGCACAAACCTCTGGCAGTACACATCAATAGGTTTAGCAAATTCCATCTCCGCATTGTCAGCAGGAGGCCTGGGTATGTCTTCAGAGTCAGAGTGGCCAGCCTGAGAGCCATGGACATCCGGAACGTGAATGCTGATGTTCATATCGGTGCTGCTGATGGACTGGGACCGACTGCCCAGCCGTGGGGCTGAGGCAATGATCCCACAGCTCGGCAGCACGTAGTCTGTCTGTGCTATGTTCTCTAGAGAGTCAGTTAGCTGGTTGTCCTCATCCGATTTAGAATTAGTCAGGAAGTCATCGGAGTGGAATGAATCATTATCCGACACTTCTGTATCGGACACCGTATGGACTTTAGTATCCACCCCTGGGTTCTCTAAAGTTTCGAGGCTGCTATCTGATTTCCACAGATTCACTTTCAAATTTGGTTTTAAAAAGTTAACTTTCACTTCAGGTTTGGTAAAGCTGCCTAACTTCCGGAGATTGCTAATGTTCACATTGGATTTGGTTTGCTTCACCTTCTGATTCAGAGATGAGAACTTGCTCAGTAAATAATTCTTGCCCTGGGCCAGGGACCCTCTGTTCTGAGACCGAATGCCGATGATGTCTTCATGAGGTTTACTGCTCTTCCTGGAAACAAGAGAAAAAAAATCCCATGTACAATCAAGGAGGTCTCATTTATAATCACCAAGTATCTACCCTCTTCCAGTCTATTTCCATAATATAGATGGACATTTTAGTAACCACATTATCCTTTCCTTACATAATTGTACCCATATAAGCTAATTAAATTCAAAACTACAAAAGCAAACGAGGGTTGCTACAGAGCCGTAGCCAGTCCAGGGGAAAAGCAAGTTCTGCAGGCAGTTAGTTTTAAACAGGATTTGAATTCTCTCTATTTGTAACTTTGACATTGTATATGCTGCACTCAGTAGCCAGAGTTAGCAAATACTCAGTATCCACTACCTGTAAAAAAAAAAAAAAGCAAGATTCTTGCTGCACTTTCTACTCAGCTGGGAAAAGAAACTGAAATAGCAGCCCAATAATCAAATACAGAAGAAAGTTACTGAAATATGGTGCCCTAATACTTTCTGCTTGACAGTTTACAATCATGCTACACAACACATTTTCTAGTAGTTCATGCAGTCTGAATTGGAAAGGTCCAAAACAATGCAACAGATGGCACTGGAACTAGTAAAATGTGCCACACTTCAGCTAGCCCCCTCTCTCATTTCTACTCCATTGTCCTTTGTAAATTATTTCCTCACTGGTAACACCAGAATTTGTAGATAACAGGTACTTCTGTTTAATCATAGACAATTGACATATTAGCAAAAACGAGCTAAAAAAATTCTAGTATGTACTTTTAATTATCAGCTGTGCTTTCATGTGCCCTTTTCTCTTAATGGGTTTGCACAACAAAAACCTCTGTGCCATTCTGACCAACACTTAGGAGTTCAGAAGTTGAACTTCACACAAGACCTGCTGTATTATCTGGATTTGTCAAACACTCAACTGCAGGAGAACCCAAGACAGACTTACACTCCATAGGTTGTCTTCATACTACAGAAGCAGACATTAAGGTCAGATAGGAAAAATTAAATTTGACAAACTAATCATGAACCATCTGATTTGCAGGATGTCATTTACATTTGGTAGTGCATATTGTCTATAAGCATACACGTATAAATAGGATCCTTGCTTATACTTTTAGTTAAGTGCCTGCAGACAGTTATTATTGGAAGCAGCGTATGGATAAATTAACTCCCAGCACAGCAGCTGGATACAGAGATTTCTTTTGGGCACTGCATATATGACTGTTACCATGTACTGTTAGCCACTGAGAAGAGAAAAAGTGGGACACAGAAGGTTCACATCATTTAAGTACTCACCTCTCAAGCTTTTTCTCAATAATGGGCACATCAAATCCCATTGCTTGCTTTGTGATTCTCAGCATTTCTGCAATGCACTGAAGAGTGTCTGAAATCCAATTAGCAGCCTGTCAGACTCTTAAAGAAAACCCTTAAAATCCCATGTTCTAAAATCTAAAATTAGACTTATTTTTGTACTGTAATTAAGCTAGCTTGCTTGTCTTGATTGGATTTTTTTTCATTCACCCTACAGGGTGTAGTTGCACACTACAAGTTGCAATTCTGATTTAAAGCTGACAAAACAAGCTTAAAGAATAGACTCTCCTTAGGATCTAAATACTGGGTCACTGCCAGTGAGTCACTGCCACAGTTCATTTGTGGAAGGAAGAGAAGCAGTTATATTTCTTCTAATCCTTGTTGGCAAAACTCAGTGCTGCAGGTAAGAAGTGATATTTTTGCCTCATTAGTGTTCATTTAATTTAGTTAAACAACAAGCAAGAACATTTTAGACATTGATTTCACTAAATAAATCCATTTCTTCTACCCTTTAGGAGCCAACATTAAATTCATTTAATCAGTTTTGAAGCAGTAAAGATCTGGGCATGGAAGTGTCTCAATCTAGAGGCACATGTTGCTTTAGAGCTGTACCTGAAAATTATTTTTCTTTGTACTAAATTAGTAACATTTTAATGTTCACGCAGGAAGCCACATACAGGGTTTTTTTGTTGGTTCCTCACCCACCTGGATTATATTAAAATTTATCCTTCTCCAGGAGTTATTCCAAGAGCAATGAAAAAAATGTTTCCTAGAGAAAACACTGGTATACTGAATACACTTTTATGTATAAAATTTTACATAGGAAACAAACCTTTTCCATCTTCTTCTGGGTTACGTACCACAGCTCTCAGAGTGTGAAAATACCCACTCGTTTCCTTGTATTTGTAATGCAGCCTCATGCAAGAGAACTTGGGTTTGCCAAAGAGAGTAGGCTCAGGCCCTAGGAAATAAATGAGATTAGGAATCATCTTTAACCAAACCCTGAAAGAGATATTGCAAAGACTGTACCCTAAACGTACAGAAGAGTTGAGTCTTTTTCAGCATAAAGCTTCACATTTTCTTCAGAATAGGATAGATGCTTTAAATTAAAGGTTTTCACAACTAAACTATTACTTACAAAAAGCAGTTATACTCTGTATGTCTATTATACTCCAGCCCGATTTATTACAGATCACCCTTTCGAACAGAAGAAAAAAAATTCTACACCTATTACATCCTGTGTTTTAGGATATGCTCCTTCAAGGATTAAAGGGAAAGCCAATACATTTTTACCAAGTGGAAAGCAACGTACGTTTCAAGATTTAGACCAAGCACTTCAACTCCTCAATGCACTGCATCACATCTGTATCATTAAACAAGGGATTTGGTGTTGTTTTCATAAAGGTATTTGGTCTAGGTGTTTCAACTATATTCTGAAAGTCAGAATTATTACAGATCTCCACAATACAGAAGTGAGAGAGAAGTTACACATAGATGGTGGAAGTTAAAGTAAGGAGATGATGAAAGCACTACACATTGTGTAATGGAGGATTAAACTCCACTGGAGACACACAAACACTGGGAGACAAAAAACTTCTGTCCCTTCTCTCCAACTGGAATGTCTTCTGCATCTGTAAAGTCAAAGATATCGCATCTTTAACAGTTCCAGCTGAAAGTGCTGGATTTAGCCTGCAGATGTTACGTTCTTTAGTCAGTAAATAAGTTAACAAGGGGATTTCATAACAGCTTGTTTCTTAGCAGACCTTGAGAAAGAAGAGTTTTAAGAAAGCTATGAAACAGATCTAAAGAACAATTCAGATCTAAGAGAGCGCACTGAATGCACAAACCTGTGATTCATTACAGAAGTTGATCAAATTGTTACTGCCAATTGATAAATAATGAAATCTGTTCTGATGAATCTTTTTTTTTAAAGAGCTTGAAAGAGGGAAAATTTTAGAACCCTCCCAGTGATCCAAGTTTCCATTTCAAACAGCAAAACAGAAGACAGAGGACACAGACTCCACTCTACTATCAGCACAAAAGCACATTTCCAGCTATGGTGGACTACACTGGATACACACATTGTACTCAGGCTTACTGTTTTAATATATTTGTAGAATGCTTTAGTAAGTGCTCAAGCTATTGTTAAGAATATCCAAGATAAATATATGGTTATTACATTCTTACCTATTTCTATTTTTTCTAGAGCTTCAAGACTTAACCTTTGGTACTGATTCACCTTGTCGATTTCATCATCATAACTGGAAAAAAAAAGAATCAATGTAATGCTTCCTATTAATCTAAAAGCTACTAGAAATAAAGTACATATCATATGAGAAAGTGGTAACTTACTAGGCCACATAGTAGGCAGAATTAGAAAGTAACAGCAGAACATCCACGTCCTTATGAGTGGCATCAATGAGACTAAGGAAGAGAAAGAAGAATGAATGGAGACTGTTTTATTTGCACAGCTGTAACCCATCCCAGGGTATTTTAGGGACATTTTTACAACTGAAGGCACATTACAACAAGAGGTTTCAATTATGGTATGCTATTATGTGTGATGCTGCTACCTCTTCAGAGCCAATGAAAAATCAAGTTAGGCAAGACACTTCACAAGCCAAAACATGATATGGCATCAGACTTATCATCTAATAAATGGAATCATGTAAGCAACACTCACTCTTAAACCTGGAGTTACTAAATAGCTCAAACAGGTCAGCAGCAGGCCCAAAAATAAACAGAAAACCCACAAGCTACTAAAAATGCTAACAGCCAAAAAGTGTCTCAGGCTCCGTTAACGTGAGGAGTCTGTGCTTTGGCTAGTATCCCGACATCCTGCTTTGCTCTTTTTAGATGCTGAAGTTCAACCTGCAGAAGATCCAGCCACTATTTTTCTTTTACAAGTTAGTGAACTTTGAACTTGATAAGGAGACTTTTCAGTGGGGTTAGAGTTTATGCTCACAACTACTCATGAAGAGAAATCCAGGCTTTCCTACTGCCAACTCAATACGCAAGAATTCAGTCTGATCAGATATGGCTTTGAAGTGAAGTTACACTTTCCCTATAAATCCATAAGGAACAACAGCTCCTCGGACAGCTCCTTCTAGAACTAAAGGAAATAAGTTTTCTTTATGGTGTCTACCACATTTTGGCAAGATTAACTGCATGCATGCATTCCCAGGTGATGTCTCAAAGGTAACTCCAGTATACACCATTTTGATGGCACTCTGGGAAAAGCACATGTTCAGGGGACTTTTCCTTTTACAGTTACAAGTATTCAACCCCTTCAAGGGCTCTTCTACAAAAATCTAGAAAATAAGTCATTCTACAAAACTGTCCACTTGTATTCTGTTAACACATCAGCTATCAAAATCATTTAACATCAGTAGTAACTACCAGAGGCAGTAGTAACTAGCAGCAGTGTGATAGTAGCAGCTGATCAATTATGACTGTATTCAACAAACCTTGGATCACAGTCAATAAGTGCCCATCCTCCGTGGAATTTTTCATCATCTGGTAAGAGCAGTTTCATGTAGCTCTGCAACAGTTGGCTGATCAATTCTTGATGGCTTCTCAGGCTCTCCTTGTGCAGGGCTTCATGTTCTTTCTCTTTTGTGAATATGGAGTAAAGATCCTCTGTCACAGGGATACCCTGCATCAAATCTATATAAAAACACACAAAATAGCAAACAAGGAGCCAACAGTTAGAAGTGACACACAGCAATATTCTGTTGATTACTTCGTAAATTCCTTCCAAATGCTTCATATTTGAAGATACTCTGGAAATTTCTGAACAGAATGTTGCCCGAGACTGAAAAATCAGTAAGTATGACGCTATTTCCTCAGAGTGAAAAGCAAGAGTTAATTAACCATTTTAAGAAACACTTGCTACATAACTTTAACTGTGTCTAACAGAGAGATGTTAGAAGACAGTTAATGGTAAAATGAATTTAGGAGCAAATTCTACACTGCATGTAATCCCTCTGAGTTGAATGCTGTTTAATCTCCAAATGGAGAATGTCTGTTCCATGTGGTGTCCACTAGATAGACATGAACATATATACATGTGTTCCAGGTGCTTTTAAGCTTCAGACAACAAAAAAGAATCAAAGAGATAAAGCAAATATGACTACAATAAGCTTTTCTAAATACTACAGTTCAGCTTAGCTGAAATTCTTACCTATGACTGCTTGCCTGTAGGCATCCCTGAAACGATTCAAGTAGTATCTGTTCGCAGAATTAACTCCATCCTTCATTACCCCTGCCAGCTTTCTTTCACCAGTCCTTGTGAAGTCACCCTGTTACACAGAACACACGAATCATGCACACATGCAACTTTGAAGTAGCAGTCTCAGCTCAAAAGCTTCGGGCATTCCTAAACTCAGAACTGAATAGATGACAACTTAGAAATTACGTTCAAGTAACTATTTTATATAGAAGTTGAAAAATGTTGATTTTCAAAGAGCATCTAGTACTCACAGCACTGCTTGACTCTGCTGAGAATCTCATGCTTTTGACAGACCTATGATTCCACGTAAAGTCTGAATGGAAAACAGTAACCTGGGCATATATGGCAGCTAACATTAAAGCAGAACTCAAGACATCAGTCACTGGGATGCTTGAATACCCAAAAGAAATGCCTGATTTTTGGCCTTTAGTGTACACAGAACTCTACCAGCACAATGGAGAAAATCGGAGCTTACTGAAAAATGGTTTTCATCTCTGCTTCTGCTACCAAAACAAGACAAGAATAACACACTGAAGGAAAATAGTACATATCCCCACAAGCTCAGAAACAAAAGAAAGTTTCTAGGCCATGGAAGGCTTAGAATTTGAATAAAAAGCAGTTTTGGTATTTACACTTCATTAGAGGATTCTATTTGCAGAGACATTCTGAACATTGGCACAGAGCAGTTCTAAAAGCCAAGCCAACTACTGTGAAGAACATTTAAAGTGTGTTTGATGAAATATCACAGTTAAACTTCAAATAAATTTAATCTGTGAACCTCAGTAACGAGTAGAGAAAACTTCAAGCAGAATGGCTGAAAATTTAGATCTGTAAACCAGGTTCCATGCCTCAGATACAAAGTTAAAAATATTTACAAATCAAGACAAGTGTGTCAGGCTGTTTTCTATTCTTATTAGAACACAATGTAATAGATTAATCGAAGGTCAGTAGAGAGATTTAAGTGTTAAGCATTTCCACTGTAAAGGTTTTTCCAATGTCAACCAGGAATACAAAAAATTGTTCCACCAGTGACTACACACAGAAGACAACTCAAATTCTGTGAGTTTTCAAAGCAGCAGGAGTGCACAGTTTCATGTCAAATTTCTGATCTTGGTAGACAGGCTGCACTACAAATAATTAAGAAAAGTCTTTAGAAACTGTAACTAATTAATAGCACTACTACCTACATATTCTTGACCTTCAGAGTTATCTTTTTTTGTAGTAGTGTATCTGCTTAAGAATACTATGACTGTGCTTAAATTTAAATGCAAGTATTGCTTATTATAGAACTCAAACTCTTAGCTCAACTATGCTTTGTATCTAGACAAGAAACTAACAGAATGAAGTTAAACTACAGCCAGCACTGCCACAGGACACCTGGACACTCAAGTCTTCCCAATTCACATGAAGTATGATACAAAATACTCTTCTATTGAAAGGTCTCCCATCTCTTCAAGACAAAAACACACAATGTTTGGCTAACTTTGCTACACATAAAGGAGCTCTCCATCAGACACAAGGCCTGTAACATAACATACTACTCATCAGAACAGATAGCACCCTCCAACCCTTTACCTTTAAGGCTGCTGTGCCAGCATACTGACGGCTTATGGCATCTCCATTGTTCGCCCATATTATCTGGTAGATCCTATTGCATTTCACTGGCAAAGGTTGCTCTGGTGGCATCACACCCAGTTTTTTGAGCTGGAATTTGACACACACAAATATAAGGTTCAAAATAAAAATCATTCTCAGTATCAGAGCTTGATGAAGAAAACGGGCACACTTGTCAAGCATTAGATTTTCAAGTTTTATGTGATCTGAAAATGGAACTCATTCTGCTAAATTGTCCGATTATTTATAATAATTTATTGTTAAATATCCTATCACTGGATGCAGCAGTAACATTAATTATGGATGTAGGAGACAATCTTAAAAAAAAATAGCCAAAAGAAAGGTTTTTTTAAAACTTTGTATTAGTGCACAATTTAAATTAAAATCACTAAATCAAAACAAGAGAATCCTCTCCAAGACGTGAGCAGACAGTCATTTCCTCTCTGAAGGAGGAGTCGAGGCATCACTGTCTTGGAATGATTTCAAGTTATTTTAGCTGTACATACTGCTTTCAGTTTCACAACTCTCCAAGTCGTTTGCAAATCTCCTTTTCAGCACAGGTTAGTTTATCATTTTTCAAATGCACATGTTTCCCTGTGAATAACAGTTAAGTTCCGAGGTACTCAGGAGGTACTCAGTACTTGAAAAAGTACACGAGTTATACATGCCTGCTGTTCCATGACCACTCTTGCAATAGCAGCCTGCACGACATTGGTACGATCCAGACAGTCCATGCAGTTAACTCGAAAAATTCCTTCCTGTTTACAAATCACACCAGCTTGATCAACCCTTCCAATAGAAAAACAGAGCAAAAGCATACTGAGACACTTCAAATCATTTATCAGCTTCTACAGACAGCAGGAAGTTTTACACATGAAATACTATTTATAGTTTCCCTCATCACCCCAGCCACATCCCACTCAGAATTAACCACTCTTGTTCCCCCTATCCTGCTCTTTTGTTTAGGCTAGATATCCAACACACATTGTATTGGGGCTATAAATTTGATATGTAATAGATATTGAATTCAATTCCTATACACACACACAATATACAAGATCTCAAGAAAAGGAACTTGGTTTCTAAGTTGTTTGGTTTTTTAAAAATTAACTACTATGACAGCAATACCTCACAACACATACTGAGCAATATATAGTAACTGATGAAAGGCTGCAGCCATACTCGTTCCCAAAGTACATGACCTTCAATCAGTACAAACCAAAGGTCTAACACACCTACTGTTTTCAATAGCCTGGTTGGCATCCTAGGGTTTCTGGGTCAGTACAAAGTGTTTCACATTAAATACAAGAAACCCTAGAAGTGTTAAACGCAGCAAGCCTCAGGCAGAAAAGTGTCTGAGAATTTCTGCTGTTATGTGCATAGAACTCCAATACTTCAGAACACAAAAACTCTGACACACAAGATGGGCAGTAGAAGAACAAAGAATACCAGTTATGACAAAAATCAAGGCCTCTGGATATGTACTGTTTTTTTTTCTACAAATACGTCATACCAATCTGAAAACAGTTAAGCACCTACCAGCACCACTTCATGTCAAGAATAATATCATGAATGGCATCAGTCAGTGTTTGAACATTTTCAAACTTCATTCCTCGGCTAAAATACAGAATTTCACAGAAGTTAGTATGAACTAGAGTAGTGATTTTTCTTTACTTATTTTATATTATTTGTAATGTTAACAGAGAGTCTTCTGGTTAGATGGGAGAGACAGACATTCTCTCCTGCAATAAACCTTAAATAGCAGCCACTATTCAGAACTATTTTCAAGTAGAGTTAAACATTTAAATCCAAGGCAAGAGATTCAGATTTTTAAGTTCTCAAAAATTTGCATTCTTGAATGCTGCTTCCATAAGGAAGAACAAGTATGCAGCTACTCAGTCATGCACAACATTCTTCTCTCATTTTAGGCACAGTCTCAACAAAAGTAAGGTCTATAGGTTTGACATTGGGATGGTCTGCCCTGCTTTACCAGTGATTATACAGAAATGACACCTATAGATACATCATCCCCTCCTACCTCCACCCCACCAAGTGATTTTCTGTTCTAAGGCTCACAGTGCAAAAACAAACAGTCCTGGTTACTACAGCAGGTCTTAAAGAAAAATGAAAGCTGATTT
>VZRW01008066.1:311137-335077 GCA_013398125.1 Aegotheles bennettii | reverse complement strand
ATCCTTAATTATTAATAATCCTGTGTGATGTACTCTAGATGACCCTGCTCTGGCAGGGGGGGTGGACTAGATGATCTTTCGAGGTCCCTTCCAACCCCTTAGATTCTGTGATTCTGTGAATTATCAAATAAATTCAGAATGTCAATAGGGCTATCAAAAAGAAGTCTCTTAAAGGCCATTACTGTTTTGAGGGGGGTTTTTCCCCCCTTTTCCTCCATCTCTCAGACAATACCAACTAATGACATACTTAGTAATGCTTTTCCAAGCCAGATGCAATCTGTAGATTAAATTAGTAAATGAAGATTAAAACAGTTTTTTAGACCACATATTTGTACACAAATGCAGTCTGCTTGAGGGAAGCATGAAAAATACACGCCTGTGTGACAGATCGTATGCTTGGGCATGTGAGCACTGCACTAAACCATGCCAACATCAGAGTGGAATCACAAAAACAGCAGCTATTTACACAGGATTAAAATTAAGTCCAGTGTATTCTATAATGGAACAACAGCATCAGGGTTCCGAAAGAACACATCCTATGTCAATAGAAACACAGAAAAACAGAAAGGCTTGTAGTAAAGAATTAAGAGCTACACAGTTTGAAAAGCAGGTAAGCCACAGCTCTACATTCATAGCATGTTTAAGAAAGCACTGTTGCTTAAAATGTGTAAAAATTTTAAGCTTTGTCTAATAACTGCGTATTTAACAAGTCAAGGACACAAGATCAACAAACAGCAGTGCTTGGTTATCCAGATGTGAACTTTTATAGTGTTTTGGTTTACAAAAGGCATTCTTCCTGATTAAAAGAGGAGTGTTTCATGCTGAAGTAGAAACAATAATGGCTTTTCTCCTTCCTTCTACTCTCCTCTCATGCTAACAAAAAAAGATGCAAAGTGACATTTTTAAAAGGTTTCTTACCAGTGCTCGTGGAAGTCAAATGAAACGTAAGTCAGACTTGGGTTGTTGTACAGAAGAACTTGTTTAAGGTAAGCATCTCCAATAATCTTCTCTCTGCCTGTTTGATCCACCAAATTAATAATAACCTGTTCAAAAATTTAATTTAACATTTGTCATCTGCTACACAACTTGCTTAGATAAATACCATGGAATAACAAATAGCTCGAGTCAAAATATTTGTAGGTAATCTTGCTACAGTTACAATCTTTGTCGTATTGTACTAAAGACCAAATAAGCTCCAACAGTTATCTGCCTCCTTAAATTTTGATACAGAGAAGCTATGGATTCACGTGACAGGTGGAAAGCCCCAAAAGTGGGGCTTACACATTGCTGTATGTTATTGCTGGGTTTTTTTAGAGGCTACTTACAAGGATACTTGAAAAACATAGCAAAATTCTTCTTGTACCTCACTTCCAATTGTCAATAAGCTTCTAAAAAAACCACAACCCATATCACCAACAAGAAAAAAAACAAACTAAAAACATTAGCTTTCATCCTCTACGTTTTTGTAAGATGACTGTTTTACCATGTAGCACTCACCTGCTTTTTGTAATTTTTCAACTGTTCTTCAAAGTGTGCACGAAAACAGGACACCGTTTCATTTTCACCTGCAAGGCAGAACAGCCTGTTCAGCAACCAGTCCTGTTTGAAGTTAGCAAATCTTTATATCTACACTAAAAAACCAAGACAGCTATGCTTAAAGTACTTAGACACACAACATGACACATTGTACAGAATTACTTTTAAAGGTCTTTCATCAATGTGCTCAACTTCAACATTGCACAGGAAGCACCATTAAATCTTGAATTATTTTGCTTTTTGTGCAAAGCACATTGCACCAAAATGTAACTTTTAAAGAAACCTGACTACTCTTACACTTACTTTTGTCTAGTCGGGGCCGTGGGTTATATCTATATCCAACTTGGCTCCAGAAAACAGGCACAGAGCCTCTTGTTTGTATAAATGAAAGAGTATGATTATGAACATGAATCAGTTGCTCCGTTTCAACATAATTTGCCACATTTCCATTTTTATCAACACCTCTTCGCTTATACCGCATTCCTGGAATGACAGTGATCCATTCATATTTAATAATCAGTCTTAAGCATTAGCAACTTTTGTTGAGTTTTTTAACTACAATATTTCAGAAATGAAAACACTGTGAACTCTTCATTAAAATTATGTGGTTTGGGGTTTTTTTTTGACATGTTAAAAACCTGACTGTGTAGAAAAGGAGTTGGGCACAGTGAAGAATATCTTAAGAAATCTGATAGACTGAAAAGGCTTAGAGCTGAACAGGACCTACTACAGGGAAAGGTGATTTAATCTTTCTTTCTGTGCTCCTAGGACAGGGAATATTTTTGTTCACCTTGCTACTATTAGAATAAGTCAAGTAAGGTGCAAGACCAAAGCATGGTTCTTAATTCCCACCCTGGTCCTACATAAACATCTCCTGGGACACAGACAGACACACACATGCCTTTTCAAGTCTCTATTCAGCTGCTGTCAAAGCCCTCAAAGGAAGATCTTTGAAAATTTAACTCCCACCTAGGCCTACTGAAACGTATCAGGACAGAGCTGTACACAAGGTCCTAATCAAGGTGTTCCTTACAAAGATGGAACTTTATCTCAGAACTGTCACCTCCAAAGATGCATTTAGTGCTCAGGAGGAGACTAGTGAAGCTCACTTAGTATCTGCTCTCAGTAACAGCTATGTAGCACTGTATGCACTACAGCCTTTTCTTTTCCTCCTATTAAGCTAGGAAGGCTGTAGCACATACTTTGACAAGAGCTGACCATCTGCTGAACATCACAGCACTCAAGTTTATCTTCTGCATCCCTCTCCAGTGTTCAAGAACAATCCCAATACCTTGAGCTACGTTTGCCTACCAGCTCTGTGCCGACTCCGGCGTGAAATAAGTGCCAGCAGAAACATTGGATGAACGTCATCTACACAAGTTGATTCCTGAGGAGGAGTTTCAGGACTGCTCTTATCATCATCAGAAGATTCACTATAGTTTACTACAAGCTCTTCAATTTGCACAAATCCTTGTATGATGGGTATAATCCAGAAGTCCACTTCAGCATTCTGAAGGTTACAAAAAACATTTACATTCCTGTTGGTTCTACATTACCTACAGTTATTTCTGCCATTTTTCATGTTTATAAACAGTTGCTTCACATGGTTTATGGTTTAAGAAATCTTTGCCCTATCCTCATGTTATTTTTGTAAGAGGTACCAGCATTTTTCTTCCATTAGTCATAGGGCTTTTAAATCAGGAGGAGGAAAGAGAAAGCAGCTTAAGATTTTCCTGTGGAGATGAAGCAAGCTGAATCAGACCAAGGCAAAAAGCCCTCCTATAGTTTCAGCTGTCTAGGAACAGAAGAAAATCCTACAATACTTAGGTTCTTTTCCAGTTTCCCTAAAGGGATTTTTCAATACAACGTTACATTTGATGTTTAAGCACATTAAAAGCTTAAAGTGGTAACTTGCCATGTCAAAGACAAGGACAGTCACTTCAGACAGAGCAGGAAATACTGGTAATTTATTAACTAGTCTCTGCTTTAAGGTAGTTTTACAACCTGTATGTGGATATATAGTGTATTACATTTATATAAGTAGATAAATAAAAATTTAAACTTGTAATGCTGTTAGCCTGTTTTCAGCAAAACGTATCAGCATAATCTTTATATGGGCCAGTTTAGCACAAGTCAGTTGATTCAGGGCTCTGCACATTAGTGCTTTGTCACCCTAAAACCTCCGTTTCTTAAACAGAGTTGAGATCCAAATTCCCTACTAATTCAAGGTTATCCATTTATATCCTATAGCATGAAAAATAGTTAAACTCCTGCATTATACAACTTTTCACAGAGCATCTAGGTTTACCCTGCTCTGACTCCATAACCATTTGAGTATGTAAAATTATTCATGGGAGAAAGATGCAGGGCATCTGCACATCATTTGTCATCTGCTGTCATCTTTAAGAGTCTAAACTAGCCTAAACTAGCACATAGTAGTTAGCCATTCCGCCCTTTATCTACAAGGTTAATATAAAATGAAAATCACATATTGGAGAAAGAGTGGTTGTTCTGTGTTTCTTTATGTGCTCCTTGGCCAGGAAAATGCTTTATCTACTTGTTCTACACTATTGTTACATTGATCAGCTACTCTGTTCAAGGAGAAAAACAGTATTCTCCACTTAGGAAGACGGAAATCTTATCAAGAAAACTTCAGAATTCAGAGTTTCTTTCTTTTCTGGCTCCTCCTCCCTATCAAGTTCAGCTGTGTTCAGGGATAATCCCTTTCACAGATGAATACATCTTAAGTTTGCCTTCAGAAGTCAGCACAAACTTATCGCATATCAAGTCATTCTGCATTGCTTTATTGTAATAACATTTTAAATTCAGCTGATGTTCATTCATTAGCAATGATCACAGACCAACTAGAAGGCTGCTGGAAGACCGGCTAGGAGAAAAAGATAATGCCAACTACTCAGCTTCAGAAGGCACAGCCCTGAACCTGACCTGTCCGCCAAGCAGGTTTTTAAGTAAACTGTGAGGCCTAAGCAAACATTTCAACTAAAGCTAAAGAATGATTCTCATAATCCACGTTATTGTTATAAATAAGACTCACATCAATGCTGATGAGATCTTCAATCATGTGCTTGTTCCAAAAGAATCTGTCATCAACCTGTTTAAAAACAAAAAGGGCAGTTTTTGCAATATTTTAATTAAGATTTAGCAGTGTCTTTGGTAAAGACACCAATGTTACTCATTGAAACTGTACACACAAGTCTAGTGTTCACTGCCTTTGCATATAACAGCTCAGTTCTAGACAAGCTGCTGGAAACTTTTGTTTGATTTCCTTGAACTGAAGCTGGTTACAGGGCAAGATCTTCAGTTGCAGTAGATTGTATCGGTAGAGAATGTGACCACTCAAGTTTGGACCACATACATTACTGAAAAGCACACCTCCCAACAGGAAAAAAACCCAAGTCAAAACCAAGTTACCTTTCGCCACAGGGGTAAGTTAGTTTTCTCACACGCACTCTGCCTCTGCACAGTATTTGTTAGGTCATAGGTCAGGCTGTAGTAAAAGGAGTCTGAATCCATGAACATTTTGAACAACTCCTCCAATAACCTCTTCTCCAGCTTCTCTCTCTCTTTGCTTTCTTTAATCTGAAAAAAAAAAATAATGGCTTTCTTATGTCTTTCTCTTCAATTGAGAAAGACTCTAGCCATATTTGCTAAATGCCATTTCTAACCTTGTAGGACAAACATTTTCCCACTGAGGAGCAGGATCTTAAAATACCTAGCAGAGATAAACACAAGGGACAGCATCTTCAGAAAGATCGTGCTATTACTTTTGGCAGCAAGAGCATTCAGAGCAGTCAGACTCAAACTTTTGGAGCTTAAATTCCAGTAGCATATTTCAGTCTCAAGAGCTTGTAAGAAATATTGCACCTACCTGTTCTAGTTTTAATAAACATTGTTTTGACTTTCTAATCCAAGACATTATTGTGTTAAAACCACTTTGATAAGATTGCATGGTGTTCTCTGAGGAATCGTGCACCAAATTTTGTCTCCAATTCCATATTATAAGAGAGATGCTTATACAGAGCAATTTGTAGGAGTTTAGAATCCTACTGGAAATTAATCCTGGTAAGAAGGCACTCTTAGTAGTTCTGCCAAAATTACATAATTACAAAATGAAAAGTCATAGAAGAGCTACAGGTAAATAATCAAGAATTAAACTGAGCTTCAATACAGTAGTTGCACATTCTGCAGTTTTTCACTAGTTCTCTTTTTAGGTCTTAGTACTCCATCTGATCATCCACTACAACCTTTGAATTATCAACTAAACATTTAGAAATAAGAAAACAGTAGAAAGCTTTACCTTCTTTTTATTTGGAGCAGACACATTTGATTTAATTTGAGTAAGAGTCTTCAGCAGAAATTTTGTGTCATCTGGGGACTGTGTAATCTTCTCTGGCTTGTTTATCCCAAAATGGTGCTTTTTACAGAGCTAAATAACAATATTGAATTAAAGCCAATACTTAAATACTCTTTAAAAAGTTCAAGAAAGTTTAATCAAAGTCTACAAAAGCCAGACTGTAACATCCACAAACCTAGGGGAGACCCTAAAAAATACAGGGGGAACATGCAGGTTTCCATCTGTAGCACAATTCCCCCTCTTTTATAAAATTTGACATGACTTGAGTATCCAGACCCACCCCAACTTCCCACCCAAATTACAGTGTTAATTAGTATTACTCACTAGTATTGTTTTTCCTTTATCCATTCTCTTTTAGAAAAAATTCTGCAACATTTAAGGTAAGGATTTCCCTTTGAAGTCAAGTTACAGAATTCAGATTCCAAAATAGGATGGAAGAAAGAGCATCCCTTAAAAAAAATACTCTCTCCTGATTCAGAGGGCAAAGATGCAGACACAGTATGTTCTTGCCTACACGACTAAGACCACGAAGGTATTACATCTAGATTTCAAGTCATGTTCTTGTATCCTAGACCCTGGAAGGTTCTAATGCCCAGACTCTGAAGCAGTGCTTCAGCAGCTCTTCATGCTCCTAGAGTTCCACCAAAGCTTTGGAGATTCCACACTACCCTTTCTGTCTTCAGGGAAGGATTTTCATGCTGTCGTACATGCATCATAGAAACTACCACAAGTCATCCTGTACCCTCATCATCATCCCTCCCCTCAGAACACACACTGCAAAAAGAAGCCTGAAGCCAGAATTGTTCTCCCAATAGTCTATTAACCAGTGTACATCACCTCAGAGTACTAGGATTTACTGGAAGTCTTACCATCCTAGTCATTAAGAGGTAATCAGGAGAGCTTTTTTTTTGACAAAAAACAAGGTTCCTCTCCTAGTCTACAGCTTTGTCCCTTTACATGATTCCAGTGGATTCAGGTCTTTTCTCAAATAATCTGTTGCTCAATTGCATTAATAAATTTTGTTCTTCTGTGGTATTTTCAAGGGGCTTTATGAAATCTGGGTATGATTTTATTGTCATTTCCCTTCCTAGCAGAATTTGTGATTTCTGTTTTTTTAAAAAAGAACTTTTAATTTAAAAAAAGGTATTTAAAAAGCACAAAATGTTCAATACGTTTGCATGTATTAGGAAAAAGAGATAAGAGGCATGTGTCTAACTATTATATTTCACACTAAAGCAGAAAGGGGAAAGTCAGAATTCACTGAAGATAGTCATACCTCCAATTCCAGATCCTGAGGTTCTGTTTCAGAAAGTGGAATCACGGCAATCTTTGTTATTTTGCAAACCTCATGGTCTCCTGGAAGTTTGCCAATCAGTGCTTTCTGGCGAATTAAAAGTAGCCACCATGGTAAATCTGGAAAGAGATTTAGTAAATGCTTTGATTTGTCTGTTGGGCATTTACTTTGATTAGCCTGCCAGAAGCTTCTCCCCAGTGTACAGGCCCTGCCAGGAACCATTTGACTAGAAGACTCCAGTGAATGATAATTTGCTGTTGCTATGTTTTGGTATTATGCATTGTAATGAAAAACCCCACTCTGAAACCCAATACTTATTCTATCTCTAACATAGTAAGATTAACTATTTCATAGACTTACCTATTAGAGATACAAGTTACCACTGCTTCACCTACTGCAATTAGGCAGTCTCTAGGATGATGCACATACCTGCCAATGTCACAATTTGAAAGAAGAGCAGGAGCCCAGCAGACAGCAAGCTAAAATTTTCCCTTTATGCCTTCTGCTATGTATAAAACAGCAAACAAGACAGACACCGGTAACACCTGATTACAAGCTTCATGAGTTAAGAAGTGTGGTGAGCAAACATGGACTGCATCATAAAGGACCTCATGTATGTTTAAAGCTTCACAGATGCATATACTTCAGGAATGATGTTAAGTGGTATAGAAATTAATGAGCCAAAGATTAATGAAGATATTGGTAGCACGTGCATTCCATACACACATTCAATCTCCAACATCTGCAATTATAGCTTCAACACTTCAAAGAGACAGGGAAACAGAACAACAAACATTCCCACTGACTGCTGAATAGTGCCTGGACATTAACTTCCTAGATTTTAATCCCTTGGTTAGATCAGTAGCACGCTGGTAGTATGCTGGGCTTGTATGAGTCACGAGTGCAAGTTCTGTTCCAAAAGACAGGCAAGGCACAGAAAGCCTTAGAGATACACACATATACACTCGCTATTTCTCCCAACTGAGAAGCAACCAACTGAGTTTCCCTGAAGAGGTAATATACAGACACTAAAAGCCTGCTGTTGTAGACATTAATATGCTCCCACACTTGTGGCAGTAATTTGTCATGTATTGTGTCTTTGAACACAATATATAGCCTTTGAAAACTATAGGCTTTATAGAAAATACTATGTCAGTTTTCCTTGCTCAATACATTCTAAACAGTATTTTATCCTTCAACTCCTGAAGAAAAACCTAGAATGTGTTTAAAGTCACAAGACACCTGGAATTGTTCTCTTTCCCAGATTTTCCAATATACTTTCAGTACATCTTTTCAATAACTGCAATTGAAAAAAAAAACTTGAACAGTTTAACCCAAATCTGACAAGATTATACATATAAACAAAACGGATAATCTTTTAAGAAAGGATACCAACTAGAGCTCCAGCGAAATAATCAGTATGATTTCACTGGGAAAAAAAGTATAGTGTAAAGGCACCTTAGTAAAAACTGGAAAAGAAAAAAATAATTCTCTGACTGCTCTTCAGTTTACCTCCTATTAACAAACCTCGGTAGCAGTGAACAAGAACTTAAGAGGTTAATACAGTCAAGAGAGCTCTGTATCCTTTCATAATTTTAAAATGCACTTGAAGTGATCTTGGTGTATATTTCAAAAGTGTATTTGTGTTATAGTCAGAGCCACAGAACATTGAAAGGAAACAGGAATTCCCCACAGATCAAAAGAAAACAGTCAGGAAGTAATTATGCAGCTAAAGTATGCCCTGAAGTAAAAGCTTCAACAATAGCCATAGAAGCAGCATATTATAATTGTCAGCAATAACTGAATCCCTAAACAGACATGTGCTTCTGCAGTTTAAAAAAAAAATAGTTCCATAAAATAGCTTTAAATGTTTTTAAAAAAGATTAGCTATTGTCTACTCAATGTGGGAGGTACGGTGTGTACAAGAGAAGAACACTGCAGCTCCAGGTCAGCACATCACTGCTGTTTATTTTCTGTAAGTTGCTTGAACTGGTTAAGAAATCCAGCTTTACTTATAGTTAGATATACAGTATTTACTCCCAGCAGTTATTAGCTACAGCATTAACTCTAGCATTACAATGTTTGATCAACTTGCCAAGTCATCTCTGACCAAAACTGATTCAATTTCAGGCTACCATTACCATTTTAGTGGATTAAACTATCTACTTTTTATTCTAACAAAAATAACACAACCTCCTTCTAGTTATGTATTGGGATCTTGACAAAGGGAAATTGAGTGGCTATGCTTACATTTTGTATGTATGCACACAACAAAACTAATGTTTTATAAAGGAGTCACTGTTTATGCAAGAGATGTGCTTGCCTCTGTATGGGAATATCACGCAGAGAAAGTTTTAATTCTGCATCTGTACCAAGAAAATGTGCGATGTTCTGTTTCAGTAACTTATCTCCACAACACACCCTAAAATCCTTTTCCTTCTATTCCCATTTTAACTCCATATTTTCTTACAAAACATCTTAGGATAGACCAGGAAAAGGTAAGAGCCCATATCTTGCATTCTGATATTCAATTAAGGTTTTGTTGGTTGTGAAGGGTTTTTTTTCACCAAAAAAAGCATCTCAAATGTTTAAGAAAATTCAGTATTAGGGAAAAACCAAATGATACTTTAAGTAGACTCATCTCCAATGGGAGTGCACAGTTATGTCCAGATGCACAACTGATTCCCTCATGGCATAAATTCTTTAAAGAATCAAAAAATAAGCCATGTAATCTTGGCTAGCTGGTTTCTACAAGACTGTTTTCCTGTCACAGAATCACAGAATCACAGAATCACAGAATCACAGAATCACAGAATCACAGAATCACAGAATCACAGAATCACAGAATCACAGAATCACAGAATCACAGAATCACAGAATCACAGAATCACAGAATCACAGAATCACAGAATCACAGAATCACAGAATCACAGAATCACAGAATCACAGAATCACAGAATCACAGAATCACAGAATCACAGAATCACAGAATCACAGAATCACAGAATCACAGAATCACAGAATCACAGAATCACAGAATCACAGAATCACAGAATCACAGAATCACAGAATCACAGAATCACAGAATCACAGAATCACAGAATCACAGAATCACAGAATCACAGAANTTTACATATTTGTAACCATGGATGAGGTCACCCCTCAGTCTCCTTTTCTCCAAGCTAAAGAGACCCAGCTTCCTCAGCCTTTCCTCATAAGGGAGATGTTCCACTCCCTTAATCATCTTTGTGGCTCTGCGCTGGACTCTCTCAAGCAGTTCCATGTCCTTTTTGAACTGTGAGGCCCAGAACTGGACACAATACTCCAGGAGTGGCCTCACCAAGGCAGAATAGAGGGGGAGGAGAACCTCTCTCGTCCTACTAACCACCCCGCTTCTAATGCACCCCAGGATGCCATTGGCCTTCTTGGCCACAAGGGCACATTGCTGGCTCATGGTCATCCTCCTGTCCACCAGGACCCCCAGGTCCCTTTCTCCTACACTGCTCTCCAGCAGGTCAGCCCCCAGCCTGTACTGGTGCATGGTGTTGTTCTTCCCCAGATGCAAAACTCTGCACTGTCACACAGCAGCTGTCACAGCAGCTTTGCTACAAATTCCCCAGTACTAGGCCAGCAATAAAACCAGCAAGATTAAGAGTAAATTAAATCACATCCCTAGCTACAGCAATTTGGCAAAGGTATTAAAATGCTAAATTAAAGGCAGCCCAAGGCAGACTAAGGGATATTTCAAGGTCATTTTAGGACTACTCCAGCACTCTTGCATTAAGCAAGCGTTTCAAGAACATAAGGATCTATGCACAAGACACTGAAGTGCACATAGGCTTAGTAACAGCTCTAGCATGCACTGGTAGCAACTTCAATACTTAAAAAGGTATTGAAAATCTCCAGTATTAGCCAGTATGTGCTAAGCATTTGTAAATCATGCCAGTACTTCTTTCCAACAATAGCTAATAAGAAGGTTCTGAGCAGGACAAGTCCATGCAGGACTTCAGCTAGCCAAAAGAGCTCCAAATCGAGTTTTCTGATCCTTATAACCTGGGAGCATGGGAGAAGAAGTCAGAGCTACAAGTCCTCCCGTTCCAGATCATCAGCCCTGGGAGAAAAGCATTCTGCCCAGCTTCCACAGCACAGTATTCTCACTAAGTCTGGAGGTAATGTCCAGCAATGTTAAATATTTATACAACTTCTGCTGATAAAGTTTCCAGGTGACAAAGATTGATACAAGAATAAGTAATGAAGACAGGTTACTGTTACAGAGTGCTAGATGATTCAGCTGAAGCATTACCCAAAACTACACTTGAATGTGACCAAGTGAGAGTTCATTGACAATAACAGGTTTCAAGAGGTCTATGTGGGACATCTCAATCAGCCTGCTCATTTTGACTGCAGCCAGATTCGAGGGAGCAGTATTTTCAGCAGAATAGTAAGGATAAGTAGCTGGAGATTGTATCTTTCTTCAGACATTTAAAGGTAGCAAATAAATGTCTGGCTACAGGACAGTTGCATCACTAAATGCAGAATACCAACAGCAGTAAGGATGGTCTATGAACAGCTTGGGATGGTGACATCTGAACAAGGCAGAGAGGAAACAAAATACTTCCACTGGCCTAAGCAGCAACTGAACTGAGTGCCTGGATGAGCAAAATTGATTCAGCAGCTCTACAGGACACATGGAAAGACGACCAGATATCAGGTTTATTACCTGATAATCTTAATTTACTTGACAACAGCTAGCTGACACCTGTTGAAGTGTCATGTGCTGGGGAAAGTTTCAACTTGGATTTCATAAGCAAAGAAAGTGCCTCACAACAAGCACACAGGCAACAATATTTGGTTGCCATAACATACTAGACCTTCCAGAAAGGATTTGACAAGGTCTCATCCTTCAAAAGCTCTAGGGAGAGAGAGGAGAGCCTTCACATACTTAAGTGCTTGGGTTAAAAAAAAACAAACACACACAAAAAAAAATTAAGTTAAAAACAATCATGAGTATTTTCCCCACAGCAGAAAGGGGTCATTACTGAAGTTTAGCCACCACTCATCATGAACAGCACATGCTGAACAGCACAGACAACCTGGATGAGGAGAAAAGAGTGAGGTAGCAGAGTCTGAACCACTTCTTATCATCAGATCTGAACAAGGACAGCTGAATAGATCTGCAGAATGAGCACAGACAAATATAATGAGAAATTCAAAGCAAGTGAAGTGATAAAACTGGAAAGACAACGTGATCATAAGCTTCATGGAGAGACTGGCTCGGAACTTCTACTCTCAGAAACAAGACTCGAGTGATACAGTAACCATGGGGCAAAACACTTCCTAGAACTAGCATGTAGTTGTGCACCAGTCCCCGTTCTCCTTCCTCCACTATTGCCAGTATGCCACTGTCATCTTGACTAATCTGTTTCTAGTCAACAGACCACAAACATCTGATCCATTTCAGCATTTAATCCATCCTGCTATCCTGGAACACACTTGAAACTTTACCTGTATTGATCATATTGCCAGGCACTACTTTAAATGCAGGGTCTAAGCATTTACAAAAAGAACAGCATAAAGTAAAGCAGCATTCATTGGTAGCTTTCCTACCTGTCAGTAAACAGATATCCAGGGCTCTACTAGCAGCAGAAACCTTCGTGACAAAGTTGATATATCTCAAAATAAACATTTAAGGCTACTGGAATTTGCAGCTAAAGCTAAGAGCATTGACCTTATTTCACTGAAAAATTACTAGAATCAGTTTATACAGGCTTAACATTCAATCACAATGCATCCTACACCTGCTTCCATTTTATAGCTATGTCTTACATTTAACTACAAATAAGTTTAAGTGTTCTTTCCACTTTCAAATATTCCACTATGAGGGTAGTAATAATTCTTCATTTTTTCATATAGCATTGAGAATCAAGCCTTATATTTGTGAAAACTTCCATCATCAGTTTTTGCACTGTACCATAGAAGAACGACAAAAAACTGCTCGAAAGGATTATTCAAGAAGGTGCAAGAATTTTATGCATCTTACACAGAACCTCTGATATAACTTCAAATTCAATTTTCTGCTCTTTGTGAATGCAGTTTTCCTTTTTAAAAGACAATGACAAACCAAAATACACACACTGGAGAGGAGAGGGAATTTACATCTGCAGCTATAATACAATCACTTTGACAAGTTCACACAGCCAGGGAGCACTCCCCTGTTGCAAAGAACACTATATAATTCCACTTGAGCTACACAGTACTATTTGCTGTATCACTATCTTTAAAACAAAGCACATTAGTAGTAAAAAAAAAAACACAAAAAAAACCCACAACCAACCACATACCTGTATGAAGCTGAACTTTGCCAATGACTCCCTCTACCAAGCCCAGACAAATGGGATTCCAAGCCAAAAGAAGATCAGTGGCTGCAAAAGAAGAACAAAGCTCCTGTTTTTTTCAAAGTAAACTCAACAGGACAATTAATCCAGCAATGGCCATTCTCTCCACTTGTCCCATTGCAGAGGGTTGAAAATACAACAATTTCTGCAATAAGAGTAAGCGACATACACTGTTCAATATTTGTTACCAAGTAGCTATGAACAAATTATTAAGTTTCCATTTAAAGCACTACTCCAAGTATTTTAGGAAAAAAAATACATAATTTACATTTACAACTACCTGAAAGGGGGTTAGAACAATGGGGTGGCCAATCTCTTCTTCCAAGTGACAAACAATAGAACAAGAGGGAATGGCCTCAAGTTGTACCAGGGGAAGTTCAGGTTAGATATTAGAAAAACTCTTTTTACAGAAAGGGTGGTCAGACATTGGAACAGGCTGCCCAGGGAAGTGGTGGAGTCACCATCCCTGGAGGAGTTCAAAGAACATTTGGATGTTGCCCTTGGTGATATGGTTTAGTGGTGGACTTGGTAGTCCTGGGTTGATGGTTGGACTCTTGAAGGTCTTTTCCAACCAGAGCGATTCTGTGATTGTTTAGGGCTACAGTAATGCAGTTTAGCAGAGGCTTGATTCTTCTAATATCCATTAGAATTTGTAACTCAACCAAGATCTTACATGGCGATAGTGAAATTGAATACAGGTCATTAAGTTAACGTAGCTTCACAAACCCAGCAGATGTTAATTCTCAGCCCCAGCTCTCTCCCATACCTACCCCGATCACTATTAATTTCACATCCTCTTCCTATATACATGCAGACACACCCTTCCTCATTTGTTAACACACTCTCAACAATTACATGGAATAACAAAGTACACAAAGTTAGGTTTAGGTTTCTAGTTCTCCTACTGTTAAGAAAGTGTACCACATAGAAAGCAGAAGAGCAAACAAGAAGGCAACACTATCAACTTTCTAATCTGTGAAGGGTACTCCTCCCAACTGCATTCAAGCCATCACTTGATGCAAGTCAGTAAGACAGTATAAGCACAAAGAGTATCCCATGGTCACACAGACACACGTCGCTGATACTCAGTAAGAGTTTCTATGTACCTGTTCAAGAGTTCAAGACTGTGAGAAAGAATAAGTTTTGTAAGTCAAATCTTTTAAGTGAAAACAAAATCCTAAAGAGCTATTAATATCTGTGTACAAGAAACTCGGAGAAGAGAAAGCTCTTCTGCACCAAGGACAAGAAGCTTGTTGTTAACTACCAAAACTCACTTGTTCCAAGGTGGAAGTTTCTGCAGTTTTAACCTCCAGACAAGTGAAATATCTACGCCCCCATGTAAGCAGATGAACATTTGAAAGAACAAACCCACACAACATCTTAAGACACAGAAAAGTACAAATTAACTATCTACACACTATTTACAAGACCTTAGTTTCTCCTTGGAAGTCAGATCTTCAGGTGATAACCCATAGTACTAGTTCTAGTCTGGTGATTCTAGGATAGTGCTCATTCTTTCCCTTACTGCACTAACTAAATTCAAGCTATTGAAGTAAGTGTTGCCTCTTTCTGCTGATTCCTGTCCAAGACTAACAATCACTGACAATACATTTACCATTCACAGCGCTTGTATCAGTGTTGCAGTTGCAGCAGGATAGAACTTCCTGCATGAATTCGGAACTAAACAAGCTTTGATGTGATTACTTCCACCACCACCACTCAGAGCTTACCAGCAGCAAACAGGGCAACACAATACCGGGTTAAGTTTCTTTAATTCTTTGTGTTTACACAAACAGAACACTGAAAAAAGTGATACAGAAGTAATTTGCAAGAGCATCAAAAGTTAAAACTCCTTTCTAGCTCTTTCTCCAGTCTTCCACCAGCAGAGTTCATCTGAGGTCAAGCAGAAATTCTGATAAGAAAGAAACGGCTGCTTTGGGATAAGCCATTTGCACAACAGTGAATGACTCTAGGCAAGTCCTGAAGAGTTTAAGGAGGCAGGCTATCAGCTTCCTTTGGGACAAGGCAGGAAGAAAGATTTCATTTGTAATCATTCAAATTCAGCCCTCACTACTGAGCCATCGCTTAGTTCAATCCATCAAATAGCTATAACTATTTATCTTCCAATCCTGCTGTAGTTCAGGGAATATACTCCTCTTACCTTCCTCAGCTTGCTTTGCTGGCTTTCAGGAATGGACCTTGGCTAGAAAGTGTTTCCTATCAGTGGACTTAGTATAAAAACATACAAAACATCACTGATCTCCAAGCTCAGTTTATAATAAGGGTATACACAGACATAAATGCACACTATTTCTCAAAATTTTTTTCCATAGCCTGACAGTAGCAATTCTCACAATCATTCTCACCATTCAACACAAGCAATAGACATTTATATATATAAAGTAAAAGCTCAGTAAGTCCCTGTAAATAGCCAAAGTAAATCTTTCAGCTCTGCTAATGTAACTTTTGACATCTTAAGTGTTAACTTTTAGGAAAAAGCTTTCATACTATTTTTAAATAGACTTGACTTTTTTTCCCTTTAAATTGTGTCTGCTTTAGATCAAAGACAACTGCAAGACTTTATTATTAGCATAATTTGACCTTTATGACCTCTTGTTGCTTTTCAAAAGAAAGTCTGCTTCCAAGTTCCAGTTCATCTCTGAATAGTGTTCCAAAATATCAACCAGGATTAAGAGATTATAAATTAACTGGGAAGATTTAAGAGTATAAACTTGAACTTCTTTTTCTTGTGGGAAATAAAGTACTACTTAAGCAAATTTAGGCTAATTAAGTTTTCCTTTCAGCACAGATTTCTGAATTTATATTTAAGCTACTATAATTGCAGAAATATGGAGGAGTATTAAAGCATTTAGCATGACAAGTACAAGCTCTTAATTGTCATAGAGCATTAACTTTACTTGCATACTCTCCACCAAACTTCAAAACAAGTGATTAAACAAGTTATCCCTTCTGCTAATTCTCTTTAATTTGTCATGTATACTGCTTGAGCTGTCTGTAAGAGCCCTCAATCACCTAGAACCACCACTACTACCCAGTCTNCACACACCCCCACCTTAAGAAGCCTACAGCTAGGCTACACTAGGAGGATTTCAGAAAAATCCCAGTCTTCTCATTGCTACTACACCTTACAGCCTTGCTAGAAAGCATCATTATCCTGCAATGATGAGAAGCATGTTTTCCAAATAGTAATTCAATGTAAGTTTCTTATGAAGTGCCCGTCTCAGCTGTAGAAGCACAGCACTACAAAGAACACATCCATCAACTGGGTCTAGGAAATGGAAACAGTGATTTAGTTTCTTTGGACACTTTTCTTCATTATACGTTTGTGGGTTTATCATTAAAGCTAGGAAAGCAGTAGGTTGTCTGCTTTTTTTTTTAATACTATTTATTTTCTAAGAGGGAGATTATCAGAAAGGCAGGAGAAAGCAAACATACTAACAAAACTGACAGTTTAAACACTACATTTACTCATCCTGAAGATACGCTGTTTTAAAAGAGTGTTTGCTCAACAGTTACAGCTATACTCAAGAGAATGCAAGAAAGCTATCCCATCCTCCAAAGATTTAAATATAAACATTAACTGAGCAGAAAGATTTCACAATTATGAAAAATAGTTTGTGTCATTCATCACTGAGCTGACCTATGCTAATGCTTCGCAAGAGCCATGAGAGAAATACTGGTATAGCTGTGATGAGTGCCCAGTCTAACCAAGGTAATGTTTTTCCCCCCTCACTGTAACCTTTCCTTCCCACTCCATAATTAACTTTCCTCTCTGATCGCCCAACTAATCAAACTCAAATCAGAAAAAGAATTATGGATTGGGAACAACCATTTCAAACACTATACTCTAAAACTTGGCACATGTGTTTCAGGGACAAAAAGTAAAGGATTTCATACACCACGCACCCCCTCTTTTTAAAAAAAGTAATGGGGACAAATTGACTATTTAATGAAATAACAACTGGAAATATATCATTTAAACATTACTGGAAGACATGTTAGTATGGTAAAAAACTTAAGCATCAGCCATATATGGGAAAATTGCTGGTTTTCCTAAAGTGAGAAACAGGCAAGGAAAAAAACAAACTGAAAGTTAACAATTAATGACAGACAAGTATTTCCACATCTCAGTATGATTTCGCCTAATATCCCCTATTGTGTTATCAGAGATAAAGACTTTCTACATAACTGTAAATAGAGCCTAAGTCTTTGAGCTCCAAGTATGTCCAAGTAGTTCGGTTTCAGTTTATCAAAGACACAATGAACACTGTTTCAGGGCTTTTATTCAACCAAGATTTCTTCCTTAAAAGGAAGAACCTGAGTGTTCAAGTAGAATTCCATTCACTTTGGTTCAGCTTTTCAGGAAAAAATAAAAAGGTCTTTTGTTTTTATTGGGGGAGGAACTAGAGGTGTTTGGAACAAGATTATACAACTGATCACTCAGTATTCATATTCCTGTTTACTAAAGCAGAGCTCTCATAAAAAAGCCTTCTGCACTATTCCCAAATTTCTCCTCTAGAAGTCCATCCAACAATTTCTTCTCTTCTTGATACTCGTTTCTAAGAAGACATGTGAAATGCAATGATTTTAACAAATAACAATATAGTTAGAAGACAATCAGCTGAACAGAACTGATGACCACCAGTGAAAGTGTTAGCTCCATTGAGAGGAACTAGAGCATTTCACAAAAGGTTTAAACAGATGGGGAGAGAAGAAAAACCTGCACATACCCAAAGGCACACCCCTCCTCAGTGGGCTCTGTTCTCATATTCTGTTATTTCCTGGTTAAGATTTTTGCAAATTATACTAGCAAGAGTAAGTGATATGGCTAAACCACGACTAAAAATAAACTGGAAAGTTTTTGTTGTTTATTTAAGTAAAGAAAAGTTAAATCATTCTAGATGAAGTTAGGTTACCATAGCAGGATGGTGGATATTTCAAGAAACAGATTTAGTTGTACATGCAAATTTTTCTATTAGACTAACCATATGCATTTTTGTAACAAATCCAGAACATCCAATGAACTGAACAGTTTCTTAAAAATCACAAGTTCATAGCAAGTTTAACACTTAATGAGAAGCAAATTTTAAGCTACTAAATTTGTTTCTTTAGAAACCTATATATGTATTAAAAATTCATGTTCCTTATAACATTAAACATGAATCACAAAATCTCTAAATATTAATAAAATAGCTTTTGTCAGTAGTCTCAAACATTTGAGACACTTGAAGGAAAAAATTACAGCCTGCCAAACTCTGGGCTCTGAGTCTCAATACACAACCCTAACAGAAAGTTTCTGAAACACACATTCAGTGTTTAATTAAGCTATACTCAAGATCTATTTGATATTGTACTGAAAAATTTGCTTCTAAAAGAAAATTCTAAGCCACCTGTGAGAAGTCTCACAGTTTGAGGAAAGTATTTAGTGGAAATTTTGGCAGAGTCCCTTGACATTTCAGGGCTCCTTGTGCAGCTGCCATGCAGCACAGCCATTTGGAAGAGAAGCAGGAGAAAGTGTTTTCTTGTTGTCAGTCTCGCTCTTTCATTACCAGCAAATGCCCCGCTGCTCACCAAATTGCTTCCTGAAGTCACCCAAAGCCTTCAGGAAGTGCCTCAGAAAACCTCTTCGCTTAAGAATCTACAGCTTTAACCATTCTTTCTGGGGCATAACTTCAACAACAAAACATCTCTCCTGTATGCTTAAAAGTATCAATTAAATATCATTAAAAAAATCATATTTCAGTCTACAGTAGTTGTTCTGAAAGAACACAAGTGGCATATCAAATAAATGGTCACCTTTTACTACAGTTCAGACAGTTTAAAATTTGTGTCACTCAAGTTTTAGTGTTTCCTTACACATACGGCTGAAATATCACCCACTGTTAAACTGTTTAAGAATCTAATATAACAGTATTCACACATCAAAATACCATAAGCTTTTGATACAGACGCAGATCCTTCTTAAGTGAAAAGCTGCTACAGTGCCTTCTGTTCTAAGTATTTCAGTTGCATTTAGTCTGCAATTTTCTATTCACTATTTAGTTAATAGTCAACCAGGAGATCAAAGATGAGTCTAACCTCCACTGGCAAAATACAAGCCATAAAAATCTACCTGAATTACAGATTCATTTTAATTCTGGATAAAAATAATTTCTTCACTAAGCAAGCAACTTTCAGATCACCAAAAAAAAACCCCCCAACAACAACACTACCTCAAGCTTAAGATGTTTTTCATGTATTTATTTAAAACCTAGTCACTTCAGTGTGGGCAGGAATTCCATGACACCCAAGCACCCGAGTTGGGACAAGTTTCACATTTCCAGACTTGTTCATACAAGGAAAAACTGAAGGAAAAGGAAACAGGAACACTTTTGTTATATTAAACTTGTCTGTTACCAAGACTCGACAGGAAACCAAACAAGAAACATCACACCTCAAGATGTATTTAATTGTCACCAGGTTAGGATTCAGCATACCATCAACCTATTTAAATCTCAGTTTTAGGTTTACATTGCTCTGTAAAAAGAATCATGGATGGAATTACAAAGTAGATCTTATTTAATGAAAGTAGAAAATAATTTATCTCCAGTAAATACATTTGAAGATCTCTCCTCACAGTCAGAAGCTACAAAATTGACTAATGCATGCAATAGTCAATCAGATGAAGGACATACAGCAGCCCACCACTCTTCCCTAGTCCTCTCTGTTCTCTTCCGTGAGCGGAAATGAGCAGCAACAGGGAACCAAGTGCTCAAGATTTTTTAAGCATACATTCTTGCTGGGTCGCAGCTAATGCAGATCAGTTTTGACATCTGGTTTGTCACATACACCAGAAGTATGTTGTGCTGACAACTCAGAAAGGGTACAGAGAAGAGAGAACAGAACGAGCAGGCAAGGGGCAGAAATAGTTCAGTAACCACTGCAGCTATAAAAAGTGTCAAAAAACAGCTTGAGGTTGCTTATGAAGGAACTTGAAATATGGAGAGAATTTTTCTAAAGCTACAACTGCCTCCTCTGGAATTCGTTTTTCAGAACAGATAAACAGTGTCCAAGTCACACTACTGAAATCCAGGAAGGCAGTTCGTAGGAAATATTCAATTTAGTAACATCAGTTAACATTGGGGCCAACACCACTCGGAGCCATGCTTAGGACTGCTCTGTAGCCTTAAACCTACCTTAAACCTACCATCTGTTGGTATCAGTGGCACTGCTCCTTACACTGTTCATTAGATCAAGGCCTTCGCTTGGGCATTTACATGCGTCAGCCTGCAAAGGAACAACTCTGCTTCCAGTCTATAATCATGAAGAACAGCTCAGGAATTCTGACAAGTCATTTCGGTGTGACACCTGTAATGTCTCTGAGGAGCATGGCAAGCACACATAGCTAGAACATTAGCTGGCTTTATGATTTGTGATTCGGAGATTTCACACTATCAGACTAAGACACCTAACCTGAAATCTGTCCTCCGATACTCTGAAAATACTGTTTAGTAACATGCCTCCAGTATTTTTCTTTTAATGAGACATCAGTTGCTGATTCACAACTATTTTCGACAGATGAACGCCAGTACTGTTTAAAACAAATGCTCATTTGCCTCTAATTATAGCTCCAGAGGCAAGACACATCTTAACACCTTACCCTTACAAGCAGTGGTGATGGAGTCTCCGAGCATGAAGTCACCAAAAGTTACCTTAAAATAATTCCAACCTGTGTATCACTCAAAATATCTCATAGCTTTTTTATCTCCAGGGTGGTGGGAATCAGCATTACTACTAATAATAGTTTTAGCAGCAACTACTCCAAATCTTATTTAGTCTGGCATTACTGCCCAGAGTATTATCAAGGCCAACACATGATAATAGAAATTTTCCACCCATAAAATAGTCTCAACTTTTTCTGCTGTTAAGAAAACAGTGAGAAGAATTCAGTGCTTTCAGTACCTTTGCTCTTTTCTATACATGTATACATATGCATATATAAACGCACAAGTTATACCAACAACATCAGTGAAACCATTTTTGTAATCCATGTAGAACCACCAGTCAGGAGCAGCCAAGCAGAACATGAACACAGTAAACCAAGAGTGAAATCCCCATGAAGATCTGATGTAAGGTATTTAAAGCATGGTTGAACAACACATGTTTCTTCACTATACTGAAAAAAGTATACTGTAGACAGCCACATTCCTAACAAAACCTATGATGCCAAAGTGATTCATGGATTTCCTGCAGGTGACTCACTGGTGCTTTCACTTCAGAGAAAAAAACCACCAGAAACATCTTGTAAACATAGGCAGGCACCCTTCAAACTAGGATCGACCTCAGACTTTGCTTATAGCAAATATTTATCACGGATCTTTTTTGCCTTTTTTAATTCAAGCTGTACTCCCCATGATTCAAAGAGGTCAGAAATACAGCTTTCCAGACCAGCAAATTTCTGAACATGCCTTTATAGCTGACAGAGAAAAGTATTATAAGGCTTAGTGCCAGCTCTTCAGATTCAGACCTCACAAGGTTTGCCAGTATTACCTATTCCAATCCACGAATGCATACAGATTAATTCAGAGCAGCCTCAGAATAAAACCAAGGCCTCCAAACCTGAGTAGGGACACAAAGTTAGATGACAGCCTTTTGACAGACTATTAAACATGTCAATGAAAACAAGTTATGACTTTGGTTATTTTAATACGACGGTGACTCATCACACAGAAATCCATTTATTCATTTCCGGTCAGTGGCCTTGATTATAAAATACTCAAATGTAATAAAATTGTAAACTTATGACAAAGCTGGATATCCTCAACACAAGCAAGAGCTATTGATGCAAGAACAGAGAACTGGTTTTTCTCTCGGGTTTACTTTCAACACACTGAGGTGTTTCATTTCACAGCCCTGGAGCCCACTCCCAACAGGATGATCCACGGACAGCGTTGGGAAAACAAGCCTACAGACACACTGAAATGGGAAAGAGTGACTAACAATCAAGACTTTCAAGCAGACCAAGAGACTTCAATATCACATTACCTTTCCCTAACCTGTAGGTCACACACAATAGGGGTCACTGGCTGAAAATGTAAAGGTATGCTAAGGACAAAATCCTGCTGAGCAGCATACAGAGAAACTGCTGGGCATGGGCAAAGCCTCCATGGAGCTAAGGGACTTCCAGGGAAAAAAAAAACCACACAGCTATGGTTGCAGGAAAACAAGAGATCAACACTTCTGAAGTTAAAGCTTTCAAACAACAACCCCTGAGAACCACAGTTCCCTAGATTATGTCTTTATTACTCCAGGTCAAGTAAGAGCTTTTATGCCTATCCAGATGATTATAGCTCTAGCAAATCTAAAATTGATGGGGGGGGGCAGGGAGTCTACAAAAAGTGCATTTCATTGACTAGCAGTACTGTTTGCTAGCTTCACATTGAGTGTTTTGTAAAATTACTTATAAATCAAAGTATTTCTGCACTTACAACCATAAGTGAAGCTGCTGGACAAGAATAAGACACACGAACTTGAGATAGACTGCAATTTTATCTAAGAGATGCAAACAGATTGTGCTGACGAGACAAAAGCATTAGCATGACTCAAGTATGAAAATGAGATAAGTATAAAGAGTGGTTATTTGGATAAACACAGATAACAGTGCTATTAGATGTTATTCTAGCCCTTTTTAAAAGCTCCTGGGGCATACAGCAGTCAGCCAGCCAGCCTGGCCATGCTTAACTGGCTTTTTTGGTTTATCCTGGATCCTGATTTTAGGAAACTAAGTAGCATCTGTGCAACACACCACTCGTTTGGTGAAATATCCAGCTATTTAGAGTATTTTTAACTTATAGCAGGTACACTATGGTCCTTTACATCCTTTGTACTACTCAAAGCAGGCTAATTGCTAAGGATGGTGTTTCACAGACACCTTTACTGACTAAGACAGGATATTGTAATCACGATTCTTTGAAAATTTCTGCTAACACAAGTCCCTTTTCCGCGATTTTCGCTCCCATTCCCCTCTCCGCAGCCTATGAACACACGTTCCTGTCCCTCACTGTGAGCAGGTCAGCAGGGCAGCCCTGTGGGGACTCTCCTGGAGGAGCAGACCTTTGTTGGAAGGCACGATGGCCATCTATCCATCACAGACGCGGCCAGCATCGCTTACGGAAGGTGACACCAGCCCGAGATGGCCCTTCCCGCCCGGCCGTGCCCCCCGACGCCGTGCTGGGCAGCGGCCGGGGCAGCCCGGCGTTGTTCTGCACGGGAACCACCCCCCCGTGCCGGGCCGCGGTGCCGGGACGCGCCTGACCCCCTCAGGGACAGCCCGGCCTGCG